>BJBW01010024.1:0-15978 GCA_004320125.1 Scolopax mira
CCCCAGTATAGACCAGTGACCTGGTCTCCTGCTGCTGCTGTGTCCAGACTGTGCCAGCAGGACACCAGGAGTGTGCAAAGAAAATGCATCCTAATGGAACAACCCAACAAAACAAAAGCCATCCTAAATCCACAAAGCAGCATTTCTTACTGGAAGGAGACAGACTGGGCAAATCAAGGTGCTCAGTCTGTCCATCTCTTCCTACACAGAATAGATTTCATCTTCCCTTCATATCAATAGTTGTAATTTAATCTTCCCTTCTTCATTTTAAACACATTCACATAATGTCCCGTGGCAACGTTTTGGTGTGAGGTCACAGTCCCATTGACACAACAATCAGACCCTACAGCAAACATCTCCCATGCTCTTCCCCTTTGAGACAAAAAGGAGCACAAACTTCTCAACTTGTGGAATAAAACCCTTTCTTTGGGCCGGGGCTGTGGTCCCAGCTTAACAGGGCTCTGGGAACGCTTCAAGTGTTGCTTTTTTCCCTGGGACCATCTCAGACCCTGCTTTATTCTGAATCAAAGCAAAGGGGAAGCCAAAGCTTTCAAGCTTTACCTGGTGGCTCTCCAGGTGGGCATCCATCTGCCTGAGCCCAGCCAAAAATCCCCCCTCACAGAACCTTTCAATCCATGTCCTCAAGCTTCGCCAGCCCCACAGAGCTGCTGCCACCACCACCCCCAGACTGGACACTGTGGGACAGACCAAAAGCAGCTGTAGCTCCAGGTAACTCGTGCTGCCTTTATTTCCTCTCCTCCAGGAGAAGAGAAAGCTTCAGGGACTGATTTCAGCTCCTGGAAAGGCACAGCCCCTTCTCTGCTGCAAAGAAAGGAGGGGGAGGGAGGTTACACTGCTCCCCCCCTGCCCCGGCCTCACCAACCAGGGGCTTCACTACCTGCCTTCACTCTCACCCTTTGCATCACCTGCTCCAACAATTTGCTGAACTGGAGCTTGAACCAGCTACAGAAGTGGGGCTGCCCCTTAGTCCTGATCTTTCCTGCTCTCTCCCCAAAACTATTTCTATAAAATTTAGCTCCCTAACTGCAGAACGTGCTAGATTTCCAAAGAGGTACAGCTGGATAAGAGTTTTAAAATGCAGCCACTGCTGCAACCTTCTGCGTGGGGCAGCAGGTAAAAACCCATCCCTCTCAATTTTTCAGGAGGCAAGATGCTGGTCTTCTCAGGAAAGAATCACACACAACTGCTTGGTACCATGTGAAAGGATTTCTGTATCACCTTTTGAAAATTTATTTATCATCTTCTAAAACTTCCACTAAACTCGGTTGCTTACATCATGTCTATACGCAGTCAGATTTTATTTGCTATAATTGTCTTGAGGCTTATAAAAAAATAAGCATTTAAAATGCCCAAAGAGTAATTTTGCTTTAAAATTGTGCTACTGAACTCGACCCCCAACATAGAAGAGATACTTTTGGTAATGTGGTCACCCCAAGCAGTATAAAAATATACATAAAAATAGACAAAAACTCTATCCTCCAAATTGAAGGTCTGATCACGGGAATTATTAATTATTTTTTCTTTTGTACATCACTGGGATTTCATTATCTTCTGCTAAATATTTACAGAAACGTACCCACCTCCATCCACCTGTCTCTGCTGGCTCGGACAGAGAACTGCAGCACTCAGTTCATCCACGGGCTTTTCTGTTGGCAAAACCTAGGGGGGGCTTCTCACCCACGGGGCACACACACCCCCCCAGGAACGCTCACCCCCAGCCCCGAGGATGCCAGATGGAAATGAGGTGACACTGATTAGTGCTTTGAACTTCATCCAATGAGCTGAGATCTCCTGTGCCTGGCTCCCAGCCCCCGTGCTCTCTCCACTGAGGGGGGGGATTTGGGCTCAGCCACAGGTCCCTGCACAGCCCTGGGTTATTTCACCCTGTGCCCCAGTAGGAAAGGACATGACTTTCCAGAGCAAAACAGGCTGGGGAGGGCAGGGGGGGTGCAAAATAAAACCTCTCCTTAGGTTCAAGCAGCCTGACCCTGGAAACTTCGCTGCAGGACCCCGCGGCTTCCCCCGCATCGTGTCCCTGGCTTCCTGGTTTTCCTTTTGTTCTAGGTGATAAATTCAGAATGCCCGAACCTCTTCTACAACTTGCCCTCTGGAATTTGGGTCTCTTTCTCCAGTTTACCCCAAGAAACTTTTAAATTAAAAAAATAACACAAGAAAAAAAAAGAAGAAAATAAGTACTCTGTACCATTCTTAAATGACGTTAAAAGGTGGAGTCAAAACTAAGCAATATAACCCCCCCGAGACTATGTACATAAAAAGATGTAAGATCTCTTGAAACATAAATATACAGTGTATAAATCCAGGTGTCACCTAAAAGGCTGAAGATGCAGGAACTATTTCACAGACAAAAAGCAAACCCAATTCACGCGCCAAGTGTGACGGGGAAGGGACTGCCCCGCGTCCACGCAGCCCCGGGGAAGAGCTAGTGGTTTCCAGGGGTGAAACACAACCCTACGTACGTGCCACGCTACTACACTCTGTTTAGGGTGCAGGTGAGAGGTTGGGAAATGGGGTTAGACCCTGAGTCCCCAATTATTTCCAGGCACGTGCTCTGCTGGAGCAGTTAAAGGGAGCCCCCTAACTCGGATCCAGCAGGTTCTTTAATATTGCTCACCAACAGAGATACTTGGTATCTCTCTGTGCAGACCCGGAACACGCTGGTTGGAATTCTGCACCCTGTGCTTTAAGAGTTACCATGACTTTCATGGAAATAATACAGCCTTGATCAGGGTAAAAGACTAATGGAGGTCTTTAGCCCAATCTTAAAGAGGTTTGCTTCCTACGGCACGGATGCACTACGACTCCGACATACATAAATAGGTAGCAGTTACTGTAAAGTGACAATGCAGTGTCTTAATTAATTTAGCATTATCCTTGCTGCTGTCAGGGAAGATGTGAGAGTGGTTAAGGGGACACGGGGAGGAGAGCTGGTGTTTGACAGAGGCTGCGAGTGGGACAGGTCCAGCTCTAACTGGAAGTGTAGACAGCCTAAAGACACGTTTAGCATTACTGGAGAGGTGTTTTTTTTTTTTATGGCATGCACTAAAACTCCTAAGACAACTCGTTATCCCAAGCACACAGCATCTCCAGTCCCACGGGTGGTATCCCAAGAGAACAAGTAAAGCTAAGAGTCTGCTTGGAAGAGGGGGGCAGTGTGTGTGTGTGTGTGTGTGTGTGTGTACACGGAGGGAGGGAGGGAGGGAGGGACCAGGTGGGGAAATGTCCTGTTTTGCTGAAGTCAAGCTCTTCGGCAAAACTCCTTCCTTCTACCGCTGACCGGCCTCCCGGATCCGGCAGGCGACCGCCGTGATGAGCGCTGCGCCTTTGCCGCTGCCGTCTTCCGACTGGAGGAAGGTCACTTCACACTTTGGAGACAACTGCTTCACCGTCTCGTGCATGATGGTGGAGAAGCTGTCGGGCACAGGTGAGGAAGGAAGAGATGCTGGTTTAACCTGCCTGGGGCTGAAGGTGCCAGCACAAGGGGACCAGCCCACACCTATCTGCATGGCTGCCCCTCACCCAAGGTGCTACAGACACCGGGGAGAAAGGTGGATGGAGGGAGAGCTGCCAGGCAGGAGGCACTGGGAAGTGCAAGGCTCCACACTTCAGCCTCAGTTCACAGTATAGTTTGTAGACTTGTGCTCTTCTTCCACTCCAGGCCAAACCTGACCCATCCTCTAGTCCCACCAAGCCCTGAGAGCACTAAAAATCCTTAACGGCCCTGACCAGCCTCCCCTGGGGGGATCTTTGGAGCTCCCCCTCCACCCATGGAACCCTGAGTCCTACTTAAGCTCAGCCCTGTGCCTTTAGTCCCTGCCTGAGCTCCATTGTCTTGGGAGCACCAGCCATCACCTCAGGCATAGTCATAGTTGTGCTTGGCTGTGGCCTTCTTGATACAGATTATGGACTTCTTGATTTCGACCTGCCTCCTCCCCATGACTTTGCCTGATGAGTTGGACTCCTGGTTGGACCTGGTCACCACTTCTGGGTCAACCAGGCCTCAGGGGTTGTGGGACTAGTCCTGGCTGGCACGAGGTCCCTGCTGTGTTATCTGTCCTGGCGCTCCATCCTTTAGACAGCAGCTGGTTCTTGCTGTGCCTTGACAGAGTTTAGACCAGTGAGCTACTGGTGACCCTTGAGACCCTAAAGTACCTCCTCTCCAACTACACTGAGAAGCTTTCCACGCTGGCTCTTAGCACCCCATCTGCCTGAGCTGAGCAGAGGCACCGCCATGAGCCTCCTTGGAGGACAGCCACCCTCTCACCACCCACCACCAAGAACTCACTGAGGGTGCAGCTTGTAGAGCGTCCCGTCCACGCCAACTGTGACCTTGAGGAAGTCCAGCCCACGGTTCTCCCGGATCTTGTCCACCACAGCTGCCATGCCGGCCCCGCAGAGCTGAGCTGCCCGCCGGGCCACCACCGTGCACACCTCCTTCACGATGATGCTGTCGTCGCATGTGCTCTCCAGGCCAAGATGCTGGAGAATGGAGCGAACCTGGAGGAGGGCCAGGCAGTCGCTGGGGAGGACACGGAAGCCAGGGAGCATTAGAAGATGGAATGACTTGGATATGTGGCTTCCCCTTTCTTACCTACATCCTGCAGAGCCCAGGGACTTGTGACACTGACTGGAGGGACTCTACAGCTCCTCTCTAACCTCAGCTTCCAGGCCTGGATGTGGCTCTGATGTCATATCCTAATCAGTGAGGCCGTTTCAGGTCAAAGGCATTTATGTGGAGCATGACAGCTACTGAACCTGTGACCCATCTCTGTCCAGGGCAGAAGATAAAGAGGTATCTGTGCTGCCACTAGTTATCTGGCTGCCGACCCCAGACAGTTCTGTTGTCTCTCAACACTGGCCCTGTCAGAACCACATGGATTTTGCTGAGTTACCTGCATTGCACCACCCTATGTCATCCTGGCTCCAGACCGAGTGCTTGGGGCTTCTCCCACAAGCCCTGGGAATGCTTTCCCCAAGATGCATCTCTGCTCTGATCTGCAGCTATATGGCCAGAGCTGGAGCCCACACCACCCATTGGACCTCACCTTTCTATCTGGGACAGGAACTTGGTCTCAAAGATTCCTCTGGTCTTCAGCCTCTCTGAGATTCGTCCCCGGAAGAGCAGGCCCCGCTTGGTGAAATCCATCAGGATGTTTCGAACGATCTCCCCCAGGTACATCCCACTGATCATCTTCTCAAACCTGGAGGGAGAGGGCAAGGCTGGGCATCAGGACAAGAAGGGTCACTGGGTCTGGATTGGGATTCCAGCTCTGCCAGATGCCTGACAACCTGGAGCAAGTCCAGCAGTGCCATCCCCACCCTGCGGGCAGGGGACAAGAGACACACTGGTGCGTCACAGAGTTGGCCTTGTCCCCTGATGATCCACCAAGAGACTGGTGGGACTGTTCCTGGACACCCAGCCTCACTGGAGATCCCTTCCCAGCTCCCCAAAGCCACCACACACCTTTGTTTCCCAGGGTTGAGAGAGAGCTCATCCACTGCCAAGTCAAACTCTGTCCGTATGTCATCCAAGCACCCGTTGTCACCAAATGCCCCCCACTCCATGTTGACACACATCCTGCCCTCCTCCCCTTCCACCAGCTCCACGTTCCTCATCTCCTCCATGTAACAGGCATTGCTGCCTGTGCCTGCAGAGAGAGAAGCATCTTTCAATGTGGCTGTTGGAGAAGCGGGGGAGCATACGCAAGATAAAAGCCCTCAGACACCTTCTGCAGCCAGGATCACCCCATGGGAGCAGATGTGGGGCCGCAGGCAGAGGAACTCCATAAGAAAGTTTCAGTCCTCACCAACTATGAGCCCAACTTCACAGTACGGATCTTCGTACCCACAGGTCATCATGGTGCCAACTGTGTCATTTACCACCGCAACCACGTCCAGGTCAAATTCCTGCAGAGGGATGGAATTGTGTAGGTTATTCCTGGAGGACACAGCTTCCTACATCTGCAGCCACAACTGGGAAAGGCCCTGTCTGCTGAGCGTGAGAATAGTCCAGGCACCCATGGACTCCCTGCAGCCCCATGTGTCTGCAGGTGAACACTCAAACGTCAAGACACCTCCAGCAGGACACAACTAGAGAGGACGTGGCAACGCTGAGACAGCCCTGCCAGAAACAGCCCCCGGGGCAGGAGCTTTGGGTGGTCTGTGCTGAAGAAACAAGCATGGTGCTTCCCCAACCTGCAGTGAGACAAATCTGCTCCAGCCCTGGCCAGAAGCCAGCTCTTAGCTCCGGGGTCTGAAAATCCAACCTCTAGTGGTGACTAAGGTTAAAATTCAGAGAGTCATTAGCCCTGTGCTCAGCCCATTAAATTGCTTTACAGGCCAATTAAAGATGTCAAAGATAGCTGGGATGTGGGAGCCAGCAACAAGCTTCTCACAGCTACACGGACATTCACCTCTCTCCTGTGAATCGCCTCCTTTAGCAGGTTCACCACATCTTCTCCTTCGCAGCCGGTGGCCTTGAAACCTTTCGTCCACTTCAGGAGAATCCCCTGTTGTGGAAATACCCCATGGTAAATCACCCAGGTTGCTGGGTGGGAGGACCAACAACCCCATGATCACCAGCTCTTAGTGGGCACTGCCCAGCACGTGAAGATCTGATCCTCATGCGTGGAGGATGGCTCAACTGGGTTGTCTCTAGGGCTCAAGGGACCTGCATCTGTTTTGATGCAGCAAGGGGGCTTTTCAGCAGCACCAGTAGCTCCAGGCTCCTACCTTCTCCCTGGCCCTTCTGACCTACATGGTCACTGACACTGGTAGGTAGAGTTTCCAGCATGGTTTGGCTTTTCAGCCAGCCCTGGGTACTGGACATGTGTGCTACAAGATGGGCTGGGGTTTACCTCATCCAGGTTGTTCTGCTGGCAAGGGAAGGAGAACGTGAATCCCAGCGGGAGTGATACACCCTTCATTCCCATGTATTCCAGGAAGTCGGAGATGCAGTGGACAATGTGGTCAAAGAGCTGGGTGCACAAAGCCAAAAGGAGAAGTTACCATCACAGCAAGAAACTCAGATGGATGTCAGTCCAGCCACTCCTAAGCCAACAGGGCTTTGAAGAGACCAGGATGCTTCTCTACTGCACTGCACGAGGTGAGCAGGCCCAAAACACCTCCTCTTTCATCCTCTCCCCCACTGACAGTGCAGTTACATCACTGAGATACCTCCACCTTGCAGGTCCTGTACTGCACCCAGAAGGGATGGAGGACCTAGCGGGGAGGTGACCCGGGGTGACACGGGAACCCAGTCCCTCTGCGAGGAATTCCTAAGCACTGCCTGGAGTGGTTTGCAAAACTCTTTCCATCTGCAAATAAGAGTCTTGTGTGTGGTTTATCCATCTGGGAAACCGGGATGATGCTTATCTGCCCTTGTGGAGCGTGTGGGATTCAGGGAAGGGTTCAGTGATGTCTGGGAATAACACAATTTCTAACTTAAAGAACAGCCTCAGGCTTCCTAAAGCACAAACTTGGGAGCCTTGGGCAGAACTGGCTGCTCTCAAGGCAGGAGAGCAGCAGCCTTCTCCACCCTCCTGGGTCTGCACCATGGAAAGCAGAGCATGACAAGAAGAGCTCCTTTGGTCAGCCAGCACCTGCTGTCTGATCCACTGCCTGCCACTTCTGCTGCCACCCCAGAGAAGATGCCCCAGTTTCCCACCTCCAGCTGCCCATCCTCACCTCCTCTCCTGTCCCCTGCATGATCTCCACTGGGATGGAGTAGATCTTGTTGTGCATCTCCACACCACGCCTCATCCCGTTCCTCACACGCACCAGCAGCACACGGAAATTGGTACCTCCCAAGTCCAGGGCGAGGAAATCTCCCTTTTCTGAAATCCAAGAGAGAATCATCAGGAGAGAGATCCTGACAAGGGGTATTGTGAGTGTGGCATGAAGCTGAGCTGAATGTGCCCTCTTCCTGAGAGAGGACCAGAAAGCAAGATGTGGCTGGGAATGGAGGTGTGGGTGCAGGTAGGAAGGTGATGGAGAGTTTTGCTACAGACTTGGAGAAATCTCAGGGTTTCAAGCCAAGGGGCAGGTGTACACCCAAGCCACAGAGAACTGGAAGCACAACTCAGGACAATAGTGGTGAGACACCTGCTGTGGCAAAAACCACAGTGAAAGCCAGGCTTTGTCTTAAGTCAAGTGCAGAACGTCCTGGAGGTTCAGCGCTTTTACCAGTATCATACTGGTGGTTAAAAAGCTTTGTGCCACTCCCACCACAAAGAGGGAATTGGCCACGGCAATTGTCCCAGCCCTTTCCTAAGGAGTGCTGATGCTGGGAACAGCCATGCTGGCTCTTTGCCCTACGCAGGACATATGTGGGCTTAGGGTACATCACCTGTGCCATCTGGAGTTGAGCACACATAGGTGGGCAGCATTTTCACCGTTGCCTCTTCATGCGTCTCCTTGCCCAACCCTTTATCCATCTCTATCCTCATCCTTTGCTTCACCTCCAGGAGCTGATCATGGCTCAGCTTGAGCGCCTCCAAAATCTTCTGCCGTGCCTTGTGCTGGGCAGCCAGTCTGTAGGCCACCGCCGTCACCATGGCTGCCCCTTTGCCACTTCCATCTTCTGACCTCACGAAACGGATCTCGCAGTCTGGCAGCAGCTTCCGCACTGTCTTGTGGAGGCGCCGGGCAAAGCTACGGAGGAGGAAAGAGGACCTGAGTTTTGTCACCACAGATGACGTGACCCTCTGGGGTTATAAATGACCCTTTGGGATCCAAACGGAGATGCCCAGGGGAACACTTGGACATGCTCTGCTTGTGCCAAGCTTTACCCACTGCTGTCAGGAAAGGATTTGTGCTCTCTCACCCTCTCTCCCCACCTCTAGCCCCGTGGACTCACTGAGGATGCTTCTTGTAGACGGAGCCATCCACGCCGACCGTGGACCGCAGCCGGTCCACCCCTTTGTTCTCCTTGATGCGTCGCAGCACGGCTGCCAGGGTGGCCCCGCACAGGTTGGCCGAGCGGGTGGAGACAATCTGGCAGATGCGGTGGGTAGCTATACAGTCTTCATGAGATGGCTCCAGGCCCAGCTTGGTGAGGATCTCATGGGCTTTCTGCAGCCCTTCTTTCTCCCTACACACCAAAGAACAAAAAAGGATTCATGCCTGGAAATCCAACTTTTGCCATCTGAAGGGTCCTGGTTTGATCAGTGGATAGCCCTGTGGTGGGTCCTGTTTTCCCCCAGCACAGATGTCAGGAGATGGGCCGGTACCCGAGGAAACCATCCAGATCCTACTTACTTCTCAATAGCAGAGACAAATCTGGTCTCAAAGTGGCCAGTGGTGAGCAGATCTGGTGTGAGCTTTCCTCCAAACAAGAGCCCTTCCTTGGCCATCTTCACCAGGATGAGTCTGACCAGCTCTCCCATGTACATCCCACTGATCATCTTCTCAAACCTGCCAACGGTGGGGGGGGAGAACAAAATGCATTTGTTTGGCTGCGTGTGTTGTGAGGTGGCCACAGTCTGATCTTAAAAACACTTGTCGGCCTTCCAGGCCCAAAAGCAATCTAGGTAATCACTTTCCGGAGTAGTTTATCCCATCAGAAAATAAAGCTGTGTTGACATAACCATCATTCTGCAAGAACTTATGGCTACGTGAAGGGTGTCTGTTGGTTTGCAGAAAGCCCCCCCCTGATTCCACCCATGCTGCCACTTGGGGAACGGGAGATCTGTGGACGTGGACATTAAGTGGTGGTGTTTCCCTTGGCTTGTAGGTAATTCCATTGGCAGGGCAAAGAAACAGGAATCAACACATTCAAGTGAAAAGCTCATGAGGGAAGCGAGTGCTGAGTGGTTCAGTTGGGCACCCCAACACAAATTTGTGATACAGCCCCTGTTTGCAGTGGTGTAGCTGGCACAGCGGAGGACGCGGTGACCTAGTTAACTAGGACGACCTCTTCGGTCCCACAAATGCCAGCGCAATGGGAGGACGGACAATGCAGAGCAAACCCCAAGCCTGAGCCGAAGCCAAGAATCTGCTTACAATTGTTTGCCAGGGTTGAGCGATCCCATGTCTATCTCATGGTCGAACTCTGTCCGGATGTCATTGAGCACACCATCGTCACCAAAGGCTCCCCACTCCATGTTGATGCACATCCGGCCTTCGTCCCCTTCCACCAGGTCAATGTGCCTCATCTCCTCCATGTAACAGGCGTTGGTGCCGGTACCTGAACCAAGCACAGGGCTGCAGTGAGATGATGCTGCCTTTCCCATATTAGGAACAGCCCCCCCCAAAACCCCAGCTTGCTTTTACCATAGAAAGTGAAGATGGAAGAAAACAAACATGGGGCAATGCTGGTTTTCTAATATCATTATTACCTTCCCCCCTCTCCCCCCAAAAAACCACCCTGAAATCTGCAAGAAATGTGAACTCCTTCTGGAGTTCACGGAGAGATGAACCCCAGTTCTCCTCTGTTGCTGCAGCTCACCGACAATGAGGCCAACTTCACAGTTATGATCATCGTAGCCACAGGTCATCATGGTCCCAACAGTGTCATTCACCACGGCCACGATGTCAATGTCGAAGTCCTGAGATGGTGGACAGGAGAGAGATTGAGTCAGCATGGCCAAAACAGACTGAAACATCTCTGCTGTCACAGGGGAACCAAGGTGAGGAGCTGTCCCAGGGAACCACGGGCCCCTGTCCCACCACCCCAGGAGGTGACAGACCTGCCCAGCCTCTTACCCCTCTTTTCTTGATGGACTTGCGCAGCAGCGACACCACGTCTTTCCCCTCCACGCTGCTGCATTTGAATCCCTTCGTCCATGTGACGAGGATGCTCTATGGAGAAACAGCAAGAAGGAATGCTCGGAGGACAGACCCACCAAGCCATATATCTCCAGGGCTCCTCAGTGCAGGGAAGGGCTGGATGGACACACAGCACCACAGGTGAGTCCCCCCCTGTTATTAGCGAGCGGGCTGCAGTATCAGCAATGATTTCCACATCTCTGAGCAGATAAAGTTTATGGACAAGAAACAGCATGTGAACTGCTCGTTGCTCCTGCCAGTGGGAGAGAACACGATTCCTGTGACTGGGTTTTATGGAGCCCTGGAGCAAAACCTGTTCCCAAGGCTACAAAGAGCTCCTTGGCCCATCCCTGCGGGATGAGGGTCTCACTATCTCCTGTGGCTGGAGGTACCAGCTGCATCCCCACCCAGCGTAGCCACTACTGTCACCCAGCCAGAGGCTGCACTTGGGGGAAGGGAGAGGACTCGATGGCATTTGAAGTCTCCAACCCTAGCGTCCCAGGAGCCTTAGTGAGGGAAACACCTGCCCTACCTTATGGATGGGGAAACTGAGGCACAGAGGGAAGCAATCTGACAAAGTCACGAGGAAGAGCTGCTTCCTCTCCCAGCTTCTTTATGCTTTTTCTTTTACAACCCTCGCTACTATCACGAGCCAAGCATTAAACTTCTTCCTCATTACGTCTGCTGAATTGCTCAGGCACGAGAGCATGACTTGCCCCATCCCTGGAACAAAATGCCACCGCATTCCCATCAGGGGAGGACGTGCTGGATCGTCAGCACGCCATGGAGCTGCCCTCCTTTCCAATCCTGCCTGGGAAGCCGGGTGAGATAAGGGCAAGGAAAGTAACAGCCCCCCCCCCTCCTCGCCACCATGAGCGAGAGCCCGGCTGAGGCCGTGGGTGGCAGGAGAGGGGCCACGTGGCTCTGCTGGGCTCTGCTGGCGGAGATGTTTAGTCTCCCAGTGAGGTCGCCAGCTCCCAGCAGAGAGCCGGCACGGCTGAGCGGAGCTGACAGCCATCGATTCCTGGCTGCCTGGAGCATGGTGAGCAGCCGGGGAGGGTGACCTCCCTCCTTCCCTCCCTCCCTCCCTCTTCTCCCCGCATGCTGGATGGGGGATGTGATGCTCGGCACGTCTGGGCTGGGCTGCCGTTGGCTGCGGGCGGCTGGAGCCTCTCTCCCGCTGCAGCCACTCTCCTGCAGCTCTGTCTGGAAAAGCCAGGGGGAAAAGCCTTTTCCGAGGAGGCACCCATGCAAAGGGGAAGGACAGAGACACCGGCACGTTAAACATCACCTCCTAGACCCCTGAAAGCCCCAGGACACTTCCTATGCTCCCATCAGCACCGAGACCTTACACACTACCCAAACTCAACCAGGCTAATTAAAAGCACAAGCTTAATTGATGTAGGAAAACTATTGGCCCTAGTAAGAACTCGACCCTGTCCCACTGCATCCCAGCCACAATCCTCGGCAGGTGAGAACATCACTCACCTCATCCAGCTGGGTCTGCTGACACGGGAAAGAGAAGGTGAACCCAAGGGGGAGTTTCTTGTCTTTGATTTTCAGCTTCTCCATGAAGTTGGCCAAGCACTCAGCGATGTGGTCAAAGAGCTAGAAAATAAGGCAGAGAGTGAGCCCTCATCCAGCTGCCCTGACCAAACTGCACCAGAGCAGTGCCTGCATCCCTGCCCACTTGAGGGGCTGGTGGTCTGTCATCCACCTTCATGGTCCTCACCCATCATGGTTGCTTGGTGTAAGGAATTATTAGCTCCAGGCAATGGAATTCAAGCATCTCCCCGGATCCTACTGGGCAAGGCAGCAGTAGGATGCTGCTCCAATCCCACTACACACCTCAGGGCCTTGGGGTGACTTCCCAGCCCTCCCTCCAGGCAGGAGAACTGTCCCAAGATAGGTGGTTTCCCCCATGGAGGGAAGCCTGCAGTTGGAGGGTTGCCCTGGAGAGCAGGGATGGAGAGGAGAGGGGTTGAACCCACCTGCATCCCGCTGCCTCGCATGAGTTCCTCAGGGATGGCGTAGATCTGATTCTCCATTTCAACCTTCTGGAGGCCGTTGTCAGACACCTTCACTCTCAGCACACGGAAATTGGTGCCACCGAGGTCCAGTGCCAAGAAATCCCCATCCTCTGAGGGAACACAGAGACAAGAACAATCATTAATTTGGCAGGTCATTTTTGGCAGCACCTGTTCCCATGCCAGACATCCCTGGAGCAGACAAGGAAGTAAGCAGCCACTTCAAACTATGAGGGTAAAGCATTATTTTTTAGTATTTTGTAATTGATTTATTTATTATTATTGTATTTTATTTTTTTTTTAAATTTATCAGAGCTGTGGCTAATATTTCCTCTGCATCCCTGGCAGCCCCAGCACCATTGTAGAGGATGGGGGATCAAAGCAACATCTTTGAGACGTATTCTGAATGCACTGGGCAGGGTGTGCAGAGGCACTGGCCAAGCTGGGAGCATGTCTGCTGGCAGGAGGACACGTCCTGCTGGCCCCATCTAGACAAGCCCATGCTCAAACCGACAGCGCTCCCTGGGGAGAGAGCTCCAGCCTCAGGCTCCATCAGGAAGGAGGCAGCAGAGCAATTCCTGACCCTATCGATGCAGGATGCTTGTGAAAGCACCTAAATCTCCAGCCCAGGCGGTTAAAACCTGTTGAAACAAGGTGCTGAAACACTAGAGTTTGGCTAAACATTTGATATATGATAAAAACCTGCATGTTGAGGGTTGGGTGCTGCAGTGCAGGACAACTACCCCTGCCCTGCCCCAGGAATCCTGCGCGCTCCTGGCATGTGGCTTCTCACTGAAGACAAGATGGAAAGGTGTAAGCAGGAAACCAGGGAGGAAAAAAAAAATCCAAAAGCCCTTGGGGGACTCATTGCTGCCTTCCCCAGCCAGACATAGGACGCAGAGTACTGGCTGAGAGGAGCCCCACGTCCTGCTGCCTCCAAGACCCAAGGGCTCAGCCCAGCGGGTTTCACCTCCTGTTTCTTTTTATTGCGGCAGCCACTAAGGCTGAATTTCAGACCAAATAAGACCTGGGATGTGGGAAAAGTGCCAAGCTGGCTGTTTTAAATACCTAGTGGTGTGGGGAGAGAGATGGGGGAAAGCCCTCTATCAGCACTGTTTGATTTCTGAATACATTAAATGTGCTGCGCTGGCTCCCCCGGGCAGATTACAGCGCCCGGGGGCCGCATTGTGCCCGACAAGGCTTTTACAAAGGGGCTACAGTTGAAACAAAAAGTGTGGTTTATTAGTATTCAAATGACACCAGGCCAGCCAGCATCTCCAGTGACTCCAGCTGAAAAGGCAGCTCGTTGTCCAAGCCCACGGGGCGTCCATCTGTCTTGGCGTCTTTTCTGGGGCTGACCCTCCGAGGACTCAGGGCAAGGGAACTGCAGATGGTGACGGACTCGGAGCCTGGGCTATGAGCAGCTTTATAAAGTCCCTCCACTGCTAAAAAGGTCTATTAAAAGCAGTCCTTGTGCTCTGAGGGAATAAGATGAAGAATAAGAGGGACTTGGGGGTCTTGAGCAGGGTCCAACAGCCTTGCTGCTCAGAATGGAGAATGGGGGGACCACTGGGGAGGGTGAGTGCATCACTTCAGGGGGGCCAGCACACCACCCCAGGGGTGATGCAGGGTAGATCGGGTCCCAGCTCTTGGTAGTATCAGCCCATGCCAAACCATACCGTCGCAGGCTACGCTGCCCCGGCTGCAGTCCTGGGGCTAAGGTAACACCCCAAGATCAACCATTAACCCAGAACCACGGAGCAGCCCAGACCTGGACCCCATCAAAGCTTTGCAACTCATTCTTCTTTGAATGACACCCTCGGCATGGCTCTGAGCTCTGAGCAAGGCAGTGTGGCCAAGAGATGTCCACTTCACTGCTCACAGGGCTGGAGAACAGCAGGGGAGCGCCGGAGCTCCTGTCTTGGGGCACTCAAACTCTGAATGTTCATTCCTCCTCGCCTCACGCCCGCATTGACCCTTTGCAGGGATGAGGTTTAAACCAGTTTGGCAGCTCGTTTTGCAGCCTGTCTGCCAGCCACAGGGCATGCCTCGGCCACGTCTCCTTACATGGATGCTGAAAAATGTGCCAGGAAATCCCTCAGCGAAGCTCCTCGCTGTCCTGGTGTCACCCGTAAGCCCACTGTGGGGATTTAGCTTTGGACACGATGCCTGACTGGGCACCACTGGAATCCTATTCTGGCCCAAACAGGTCAAACCATACTCCTACTTCCCTTGCCATCAGCACAGATGCCGTTCTGCTTGTTAGCAGAGCATGAAAAACACCACAGCGGGTGATAAATATGCCAGAGGTAAAGACGCTGGAGCTAAGAGGGTCACAGGTTGCTCAGATCCTTGGAGATAATGTGGAGGAACAGACATCATCCCAAGAAAAAAGGCCAAGGACCTTCACCACAAAGCAGCAGCAGGTGGTGAAGGTCCACCTTAACAATGAAAAATTCCCCTTGCAAGCTGCTCTACAGCCACAGGAGAATTACAAGTGGTTCAAGTGGCAACTGCTGAAGTCAGGGGATGCCAAGACAAGGCCAAGTGCAAGGTCCTGCACATGGGTTGGGACAATCCCAGGCACAAATACAGGTTGGGTAGAGAATGGCTGGAGAGCAGCCAGAAGGAAAAGGACTTGGGGGTGATGGTGGATGAGAAGCTCAACGTGATCCATCAACATGCACCGGTAGCCCAGAAAGCCAACCCCATCCTGGGCTGCATCCCCAGCAGCGTGGCCAGCAGGACAAGGGGGGGGATTCTGCCCCTCTGCTCTGCTCTGGGGAGACACCCCTGCCCCCAGTGCTGCCTCCAGCTCTGGGGCCACCAACAGCAGAAGGACACGGAGCTGTTGGAGCGGGGCTAGAGGAGACCCTGGAGATGCTGGGAGGGCTGGAGCCCCTCTGCTGGGAGGGGGGGCTGAGAGAGTTGGGGGGTTCAGCCTGGAGAAGAGAAGGCTCCAGGGAGACCTTGGAGCCCCTTCCAGTCCTCAATGAGCTCCAGGAAAGCTGGGGAGGGACTCATGATGAGGGAGGGGAGCCCTGGGAGGAGGGGGAAGGGTTTGAGACTGAAAGAGGGGAGATGGAGCTGAGATGTGGGGAAGAACTTGTTTGGTGGGAGGGGGGTGAGAGCCTGGCCCAGGTTG
>BJBW01010024.1:16028-30815 GCA_004320125.1 Scolopax mira
GTGTGGTGGGAGGTGTCCCTGCCCAGGGCAGGAGGTGGCGGGGGGGGGCTTTAAGGTCCCTTCCAAACCAAACTATATATGATTCCTGGGTGGATCAGCTTTGCAGGAGGAGAAAGGCAGCAAAATCTCCCTTAGAAATCCCCAGGCTGAAGCAATATGGCTGCGTGATGGGCTCTGCTGGCTGCTCTGGGTCTCGCCTTTGATTAGGGCTCCCTCCTCACAAGATAAGATAGAGACTGCGGTGCTGAGCCCACAAACCAAACAGTGAGGGCAAACATGGAGCTCTGATTCAAGGGCCTGTCTGCTCGCAGCCAACTCACCTAAGGGTGAGTGTTTCACGGCTTCAAAAAATGCCTGTGCTCCCTGGAAGAAAGCACGGGGCAAAGTGGGCAGAGAAGCTCTGCCATCTCTAGAAATGCAGCCCGTGCCAGGGGACCAGAGCAGCATGTGCAGGATCACACCTCAGCATCTTGGAGGTCGCTCACCCCACAGCTCCCACCTCAAATCTTAAGGCTTCCGACCGACAACAATCCCATTTGTAGGAATCCTTGTTTAATTGGCTTAGTAAGAACAACAAAAAAATAGAATTAAAAAGAAAAAAAAAAAAGAAAGAAGTTGGAGCAGGTCCAGGCTCTGACTCCCAGGGAGATGCAGGATGAGGTGGAGGCGCACACCCCAGCAGTTCCCACTCCATCCCCGCAGCCATCCCTACCCTGGCTCCTTCCAGCCAGCTGAGAGGATTCGAGCAGAAGAAGGAATAGAAAAGCCCTGGTGCTTGCATCAGCATCTCCACCGAATTAACACTGGAGAGCAGCAAAGGGGCTTATGATGTATTGGGTGTGAAATCCAGGTTTGCAGCACCAAAATATCCAGGATTAACCTGGTGGGTTGGTTTGGACAGAATTGGGTCCAGCAAAGAGCAACTCACAGTGACCACAGCAAGAGTAGCCCAGCAGAGATTTCCCAATGCTTGGGAAGTGCAGTAAATCACCAGGAGAGGGGCTCTGGGCATGAAAATGGCTTTTTCTTTAAAGCCTTTCAAGATCATGGACTATGTCAGCTGGTTTTCTTGCAGAGGCAGCTGATTATCATCAGCCAAGGGAAGGGTGTTGTAAAGACCCTTCAAGATGTCCAGCTTAGAACCACCCTTTGAATTTCCAGGAATTTGAGCACCAAAGTCCTGCAGCATTCTCCTGAAAACCCCAGGCCGTGGATATCAGCTGCTGGGGCTTACTGGAGGATGCACCAGAAGATCCTTGTGTCAGCACCAGCACAGAGGAGGAAACTTGGCAACACCGGTAAAGCCTGGAAACACCAGGAAAGGAGCGGGGAGGAAGGTGATGTTTGCACTAAGCAAGGAGATCCCTTGCTCAGAGTCACTGGAGCTTCAAGAAAAAGCTGATTTGGGATCTCTTTTCCCCCATCAGCCTGTGGCAGGATGCCCACTGCCTTGCTGCAAACACGGCGCAGCACATTTTGGCGAGTGCTGCAGCCGAACAAAGCAAGAAAAGTTGCTTTTAGGAGATACCACGCTTCAGAAGTGGAAATCCCCACCCCTTTTATGTGGCCTCAAGAACGGTGAAGCCACCAAGAGCACACATGGTCGGGAGCCGTGTCTGTGTTTTGACTTCAACCTGCAGATGTGACCTTGTATTTCTATAAGCACCTCTCATCCGCCCGGATCCCCGGGAGCTGCCGGCCGCGCGTTGGACGGGGAGTAATCCCAAAGCAAAGACAACTTACGCTGTGGCAAGGAGGGGTAGGAAGGGCAGAGATGCCCCGGAGGAGGAAGGTGTGGAGCCCCCAAAGCTGGTAAGGCACTAGCATTGGGTTAGAGCTGGCATGGCTGCAAGCAGGGCTGGAGCAGAGGAATAACCTGTCTTGCAGGTGGGAGGCAGCCGTGGACACCTGGAGCGGGTGGGAACGGGATGTCGTGCTGTTCCGAAGTCAGACTTTGCCCAGAAGCTTCATAAAAAATGGAAGAAGGAAGGAGGCACGCCTGGATGTTGAGCTCTTCCTGAGCCATTATCACACCATCTTGTCGCAAAGTGACAAGCCAGGGGAGCTGGCAGTGAGCCCCATGGGCTGGCCTCGGCTCACCCCCCTGGCACTGACCTTCCACTCCCCCCCACTGAAACCCAACAGCAGAGACACTGACGCCACTCACAGCCCAGAGCCATACAGGGAATCCCAGCTCTTGCTCAAAACCCTCAATTTTCCAGTCCCTGGGCAGCTGCAGCCCCATGACTGCCTCGGCATCCCTCTGGTGTGACATTTTCCGTACTGCAGCGCCCTTTATCCCCCCTGCACCGAGCCTGCTTTGGGTGGGAAATGCCAACTGGGACACCCGAGAAGCTGTGAATGGGGAGGATACGGTGAAGGAAGCCAAAGCTGGCTCTTGTAAGGGCAAGGAGAGCCCTTCTCCCCAACCTAGGTCAGCCCTGCTCCTGCCTCTCGGGAGCTCTGACACACGCTCCGCCAGCGCCCAGCACCTTTGGCTGCAATAATTCCTGTGCCCAGGGGCAGCATTCCAGCTACCCCTGTAATTAAAAATATTCTCAAATGTTTAAACAGATTGAAATCTCCATCCTGGGGCAGAGAGCCAGGTCCAGCTTTTGGGTGTACGTGCACTGGGGGGGGGGGGGGGGGGGGGGGGGGAGGCGAGCACATGGGATGCAGCAGGCAGGATGGCTCTGGGTGCAGGGATGCTTCAGTACTTAAAGAGGCTCACAGAGAAGGTGGGGACAGACTTTTTAGCAGGGCCTGCAGTGATGGGAAAAGAGGTAATGGTTTTAAACTAAAGGAGGAGAGATTCAGACTAGATAGACTAGATATAAGGAAGAAACTTTTTACACTGAGGGTGGTGAGACCCTGGTCCAGGTTGCCCAAAGAGATGGTAAATCCCTGCAAACATTCCAGGTCAGACTGGACGGGGCTCAGAGCAACCTGATCCAGTTGAAGATACCCCTGCTCATGGCAGGGGGGTGGACTGGATGGCCTCTAGAGGTCCCTTCAACCCAAACCATTCTGTGATGCTCGTGACTCCCCAGGGACTTCTCCCCTCAGATCTCACTGAGATGTTACCAGCCAACACCAACCCAGAGCTGGCCAGTGAGGCAGACCTTCAGCTCATCACCTTGGTTCTTGCCTCCAGAGAGTGGACAACAAGCAGCAATGGGGGTTTTTTTCACTGTTTGAGCACAGCTACCTCTCAGGTACACCCTATTTAACATCATCCCTGTCAGGCTCACACTGCTTCTAAGGAGAGGCAACTCCAGTCTGCCCAGTCGGCTGCCTGCCGAGGCCAGGTCACTCCAGCCCACAGTATCTGCTGGGACCCGCTCACCTGCAGAAGCCAGGTATGAAGATATAGCAGGGGCAAAACAGCTAGGGATGGGGAGGGAAGGGCAGATGCGTCTTTCCAGCAGCTCCCTGGCTCTTTATCCACCTTTCCTGCTGGCTCTCAGCAGTCTCTGCTGACGAGGTTTTGCAAGGACCCCCACAAAGGTGCCAATGCTGGAGCCAATGGGACTGACCAGCCTGGGGTCTTTCCCCAGGGCTGCTGCCAGCCCACACGTGTAGCCGGGGGCAGGTCTGGCTGCTCAGGGCTCTCTGTGTCCCCCCCCTGCCCTTCAGGAGCCAGCACTGCTCCCCTGGCTTCGAGCTGAGAGATTCAGCAGGTCCTGGGTGGCATCAGCATGGATGGGCAAGGGGTGATGCTGCAGGGACATGGCAAAGCTCCTTCTCAAAGCACCAAGCTAGGAGAGGAGGCACAAGGAAATTTTCCATATGGATGCTGGATGAAGCAGGTTTTGGGGCTGAGAGGAGCAAGCTGGAGCCCAAAACAGGGAAGAGCCTGTCCAGGAGTGAGCTGCAGGCAGCCCGGCTTCTGCGCACAGAGAAAGGCCGTATTGTGAGAAGCCAAGTCTGGAGAGTCCCCTTCTCCTCCAGTGGCCCTCGTGGCATTCAGAGAGCGTCTGGCACTGCTGCCTGCTTCAGTGCTAATGAAATCTGATGAGCCGGACCCGTGACTGTCTCTGTCCTGCCAGGACGAGCACGCGAGGGCTGGTTCCCACCCCCACTCTGGAACTGGGAGCCCCCCCCACCCAGAGCAGAGAACAAGAACTGTCCCCGTACTAAGCTTGGCTCAGCAGAAGCAGGATGAAGCCTCAAGGACCAGGATTGAAGGTGGCTGAGGATGCCATCCCTGTTTTGGCAGCACCATGAGGATGGGTGGCCCCAGCCCTGACTCCTGGCACTTACTGAGACCTCCCCACCACGCTGTCCCTCTGCTTGGTGGCAGGGAGCACCTCCTGTCCCACAGTACCTGTCCCATCCGGGGTGGATCTCACAAAGGTGGGCAGCATCTTCACCATGGCAGTGGGGTTGGTGTCTGCTCCCAGCCCCTTCTCCATCTCCTTCCCAAAACGCTGGGACACCTCCTGGAGGGTCTCCTCGGAGAGCCGCATGTGGTAGAGATACTTGTCGATCTGAAAGGAGGAGATAAAGCCAAAAAATTAGCTGGAGAGTCGGGGAAGTGGGCACAGCCCCTGTGACACATTCAGGACAGCACTTGGGTCACCCCCATGTCTGCTGGTGCTGAGGCAAGAAGCAGGAGTAGGTCATGACCCATCCTGAAGGGCAGGACATGGCTGTGCCAGTGTGTTGCCAACATGGCACTGCTGGCGGTGCCACAACAGCTTATCTCCAGGCACACCCATAACGCCCGCTGCCTCTCGCTCCTCCTCCTGAGCATCGGGAGCTGCTCTCCAAAGATCTCACAAACACCACCCTGTGCCCTCCTTGGCAGCACCCCCTTGCCCAGAGAGGTGCCAAGGTGGGAATGCCGAACCCCAAGGAGCTTCCGATGCTCCACACCATCTTCCCCACTCATTCACCTACAGACACCCAAACAGGTTGCGACAGCAGAAGTAGGACCCAAACTCTACAACCTGCCTGTGAGTCAAGAGGTCAGTGCCTGAGGTTTTTCCAGCTGCAGAGCCCTTCCTATGCTGTGGCAACAATATGCCTTGACCTTGACCCCTAAGGCTTCTTCCTACGTGAAGGATGCTCGGCAGGAATCCACTGCCCATTCATTTCTTCGCTGCTGAGATCACCCCTACAAAGGGGTGCTGAGAGCTACTCAACCCCCTTGAGCAAACAACGCTGCGTGACACAAGTGGGTGCCGTGGCCGGAAAGGGAAGAAATCCACCCCCCTTTGCTCCTGGCAATCTTTTATACCCTTACGCTGAGGCGATGAAGATGCTTGGCTCTTTCTATAAACGACATCAAAGCATGTCATCTTCTCCAGGAAAGGCAGGGAAAAATGTCCTCCCCAAACCATCCATTAGCACCGTGCACGTCTCCAGAGCCTGGCCGGAGCAGGGAAGGGAAAGAGAGAGGTGGACAGACTGCAGCTCCCAAACTATGCCCCGTTTCAATTAACTTCACTTAAAATTAATTAAAGGGCAGCTGCAAGCCCTGCGAAGTCAAGAGGAAAACTCCACCCAATTAGCTCACCTGTCTGTAGGCACGTAACATAAGGTCATCAGAAATCAAGCATGATTTTTTTTTTATAGGGCTACGCTATAGGAAATGGGCATTTTGTGGGCGAGTAATAGCCACCCGCCCCAGCGTGACCTTGCTCACGGATGCAGCCGCTCAGACCCTGGGCTCAACAAAACAGCCCTGCTGAGGTTTTGGCTGCCTGCCTTTCAGGCTTGGGACGGTTTGTCCCCCACCATCTCTACTGGAAATTTGGAAGACTGAGTCCCCAGTTGCTCCTCTTGCTGTGACACCATGGGGGGAGTGGAGGGAAGCCCAGCCCACTCCAGGAGAGATTCTTTATTCCCTGGGGAGCAGCATCCTTGCTAGTGTGATGGGTAAAATCTCCTCCTGATTTCTCTCCGGTGCTTCCAGCTCCTTCCCATTAGTCAGAAGCAGAGAGCGAGTGCCCACCAGTTGGGAGACCAGGCAGGTGTGGGGAAAGGATAAGGATAAGGAAACCTGGAGGTTTCCCGGTGCTGGTGTTTACCAGCCCCTCCTTATCCACCCCAGCAGCAGGAAATCAAACACTCTCCTCCTTCCCTTCCTATTTGCTTTCACTTGCTGAAAATTGCCACCCATGTACTGAGGCTCCGGTTACAGGGAAAGTGGCTTCTGCCCCAGCTCACCTCCACCCTCTCCCTCCTCCTCCAGCTTTGAGAGGGGCCCCAGGTCCAGAACCCATCTCCACCCCAGCCCCAGGGTAGGAAATCTCCCGTGCAGTTACCCCGACATTATCAGTCAATGCCATCAGCCCAGAACAGACTTGCCAACCCCATTTCTTATCTATCAGCCCGAGAGATAGCCTTATCGCAGCTCACAAGGGCCTTTCACAACCTCCTCAGGAGCCATTGACCTGTCCCTTGGCATGGGGAGGACCTCAGCCAGTCTATTTCACCTCTCCAGCAGCATCTGACCTGGGGTGCCAGTGATAATTAGAGACAAACCCAGCTGATACTGGATGTTCTGCCTCCCAACTGCCTCTTGCCTCCAAAACCTTTCTCCACTGAACTTCTTTGGCAGCCTAGGGTGGTCAGGGGTTCTGGTGAGACCATCATGAGTGGGGATGGGATCCCAAGGAGGTGTCCCTGCCCCAGCTGTGGGGTACTACACCAGGGTGGCAGAGCTTCACCCTTGCACACGCCCTATGCTGCTGGTGTTTTTCTCCTGTCCACCACCCTGACTTTCCTTGCTTTTCTTCCTAGAATCAGGAGGTGAAGATCTCATCCCAGAGAAGCTGGGTGCTTTGGAAGCTCAGACACAGCAGAAGCCATTGCTGTTTGCTCCTCGATTCCTGCCCAAGGCATGGGGCTGTAAAGATGCTGTGTGCACGACCCAGCAGACACCAAAATCCCAGCACAGGGAAATGACATGGAGGTTTCACCTCCTTTCTCCAGGACAGGCACCGTTCAGCACGTTCCCCATGTCCTCCAGGCTCCACTGTACCAGGAATATAATCAGCAGCATGAGAAACAGGCTGACCTTCTTCTAATCTCCAAAGCCCTTTAAAACCTGGATCATCTTCTGCAACGGACGCAGACGTCGTCCCACTTGGCAGCTAAGGCAGGTCAGGGTGTCCTGCAGAACGGCTCCAGGGGAGCAGCACCTGAGCTCCTTCCCAAGCACCTGAGCCATGGCTACCTTCATGCCCAAGGCTCCCCAGCCCCATGGCCCAGTTCGTTACTCCAGTTACCCCCCAACTGCACCCAAGTGCACCTTGAATCATAGCAAAGATCTGATAAGACAGGGGAATTTAGTCTGCAGCGCCAAAGCATGAGTATCTTTCAAGGCAAACAACCTTCTTGGTTGTTTAAGTTTTTTTGAGATGATTGCCAATTCCAAATAAATAAAGTCACTAGGTTAGGATCCAGAATGGGGCAATTTAATTCCTGGAAACCTTCCATCATAAATGGCAGTGTTTTCCTGAGGAAATCTAAGCTGAATGGAGGAGGAACAGATCTAAGCTGAGAAGTGCTGGGTATGCTCACAGCTGAGGACAGTTGCATGCAGGGCAGGACATTTTGTTAAAGAACCAGATTATTAAGAGTTTTTTGAAGTAAATCTGAGAAAATCCCCATCTCTTAGCTCAGGGCTGTCTCCAAAGGTTCAGCTAATTTCTGCGCTGAGTGCTGGGGAAGTACCCAGCTTCAAGGTCACCATTGGGCAAGGTCCATCTACCCCAAGGCTGAAGAAACCTCAAGTTGCCCAATTTTTTCTGCCAGCTGGAAACTGGGTGAGCTGTGCCGTGCTGAACCGAGCTTCAAGTACCCCAAAAGCCAGATTTGCCTCTGCAATGATGACAACACCACAGGCTGCAGCACCAGCACCACAGCTGGCTGATGCTCCTCTGCCTGAAGCCCCCTCTTAACCCTCCCACCGGGTCAAGACCCCAAGGGAAAAGTGCTGCAAATATATTAGCTTGAGAATAACTTCGTTCCAATTAAATGTTGATATAATGGAGGGAAAAAAAAATCTCCTCAGATTATAAATTTGCAAGATGGTCCCATCAAAGCAGCTACTTGCAGGAGTGAAAAAATGCTCCCTGAGAGATCTACCCCGTACCACTGTCCCCCCTTGGTGGAAGGATGCAGGGGCAGTGGTCCAGCTCAAGCAGTCCAAAGGAGGGAGGATGAAGGATGCTGTTCCCCTCACAGAGGTGCTGGGGACCCTTTTCCCCACCGCTCGGCTGGGACCCAGGGCAGGATTGCTGTTGGTGATGGAAATTACAGCGTGACAGTGGCTTCCGGCAAAGCACAACCGCTTCCTGCCCAGCAAACAGCTTCCCCAGGCGGGGAAGGGGAAGGACCCGGGGCCGTTTATTCTGGTTCAAAAACATCTTGGCCACATGTTCCCTGAAAATGATCCCAGGCCCTGGGAAGGAGAAGCCTTAGGAGAAACTAAGAAGTCTTAGTTTCGTTCTGAGTCTCCTTCTAAAGCCATGAGAACCGGACTGGGAGGAAATGTTTCTAGTCCTCCAGTATCTCCCCGCTGTGGTTTTCAGCTGGATGTGCACTATTTCAGCAGCATTTGGGGAAAAAGCATAACACTGAGAGAGACTGGCTGGTTTCTGGGATGGATTCTTTTCCTTTTTGGCAACAGAAAGTCAAATATTTGTGTACGAGAACAACAAGATAGAGGTTCAAGTTTGTGGAAGGCTTGAGTGTGCAGTGTGCACAGTCAACCCTCTCCCCAGGGTAATCTCTGCCTGAAATAATTTTTTCTTTCAATTAATTCCCTCAGTACCCCAGATTTTCACTTAAAACATACCACTTTTTGAAAAAAATAACAGAAATTTTTCAGAATACCAACTCTCTCCCTGTTTCTTTCAGCAGGTGATGCTGTGGGAGCACCCAGCAGCCACCAGAACAGGCCAGTAACTGTCCCCCATCCGTCCCCCCCACCTGGCTGTGTATTGAGACATGACAGATTCAGGGAAACTGAGGCAAAGGGAGTGACAACAGTTCACAGAGGTCGCAGTGTGAATCCGGGAAAGCATTCAGCATGGAGAGTGGGTTATTTCCTGGCTTGGGACCATAAGCAGACAAGAACTTTGCAACTTTTATTGTTGGATCGGGGATGGGCACCGCAGCAGGGGACAGAACTTGTGCCGTGTCCTCAGCCCCTGTGGACCAAAAACCAGCGCTTCCCAGCTCCGTGTCACGGTGCCGTTACCCAGACCGGGTTGATTCAGCACAGGGAACCGGCTTGTCCCCTTCCCCAACCTCCCCACCTTGGGTGACACAGAGGACTGATGCTGCACCCACCCTCCTCCCGTCCTGACCCTGGCAGCACCCACGTCCTTGGCTGCTATTGAGGGCTCCGCGCTGAATTAAACCCCACGTGCCCTCCCCACCACAGCCAAGCCTCTGATGACACACGCCTGGAGTCATCTTGAACCCCGAGTGAGTCAGATGGTTTCCTGCTCCGCCGGTTCCTCCCCATCCTCACCCCCCCCCGGGACGGCAGCTGAACCCCACGCCGGAGGTGGAGCCAGGCTCCAATGGCGAAGAAATCACACTGCGGAGCATCAGCGGAGGCCAGGGACCTGTCCCCGGGTGACCCTGCAGCCCCACAAAAAGCCCAGTTTAATCAGGAAACCATTCTGGTTTCCAGCTCAGGAGCCGGAGATACCAAACTGCTCCCGGCTCCCACTGGCCCTGAGCAGCCCCAGAAAATCTTTAAGCTACCTCCCTGCCCACACACCCTCTTTCTCTCCCATTTTAAAGCCAGAAGGTTTCTGGGGCAGTTAGAAGGGGCAGCATTCCCCTCGGATGCTGCTGGATCAGGAAGCCTCGCTGGCTTCCCCCTCAGATACTGGCAGCCTCCCACCGTGATCGGGGAAACTGAGGCAGCACCCATGGCCGCTCAGAGGAGACAGCAAGGAGCGAGGGGACACACAGTGGTTCCCCCAAAGGTGCCCGTGGTGGGAAGGGCCGTCCTCCCACTGACCTTGGCAGATTTAAGAGAAGTTGTTAAGTTGGTTTCCAGGAATTTGCAATCAAGTGTCCCTCCCACAGCCACAGAGGAGCTGGCGAGAGGCAGACGGGGAGGAACGAGCGAGATAAACTTAATCCCCCAGCAAAGGGAAAATAAAAATATCACAGGGAATCCTGCTCCTGCCTGAGAATGGCTGCAAATAGAGGGAAACTAACTCAATCACCAGTTTCTCTTTCTTTCAAAGAAGCAATGGGGAAGAAGAACCGCCAGGCCAGTTATTGAGCTCATTCGCCTCCCGTCGCACAATGAGGCTGAGGTTGAGGGAGCAGGAAACCCAGGGTGAGCTGGCATATCCGAAGGGAACGTGGTTCGTGAGCAGCAAACTTTCAAGCCAGGATCTCAAAGGACACTGCTGAGGTTAATTGAAGTTTGCCCAATCCCTTGGGGATTATATAAATCAGCACGGCAACCCACTTCCCAGCTGGGCAAGCAAAGGGCAGGAGAAATTTTGGGGGCGTATGAGACATCCCCTGAGGTGGGCAGCAGAGTTGGCATAGTCACTCTCTGTCAAGAATGGGAAGAAAACATCCTATTTTGGGGGCTATTTTCAAGGCCCTGACATGGACACAAACCACAGCTGTTGGAGCACTTTCTTCCCATGGCCAAGCTCCTTTTCTCCCTGATCCAGAGCAAAAAAATGCACAACTCACACACCCAAATCTTTTCCCAAATAGAGTCGAAAATTCCAGGAAAACCCTCTGGGTTTGATAAAAAAAATAAATAATAATCACAGCTTTCCAAGAATTTCAGCCTGTACTTCTCCCTGTGCTAGGGACTCCCCCCTCCCTGCCTGGGAGGATTGATAAACCGGGAATTAATTTTGCATCCACAGTGGAAGCAGCCAGTTCAGACCCCCCCTCCCCTTGCCCTGTAGTGAATCTGAGCTCCGTGCTCTCGCTGGAGGCTGCACCGGCCCCGGTTTTCCTGTACCGGGGAGATTCACAGCCGTTTGTTTAAAAATATCCCAGAGAAATCCAGTCGTGCAGGTGGCAGAGCCATCTCCCACAGCAGCCCAGAACCCCGTGGCTCCTGGATATTCCACCCCCCCACACCTCACATCTCAGCAACCCATTTTCTTTGGGCTTGGGAGCCGGAGGAGGGGGGGGCGAAGGGGAAACAAATCTGGTTCCCGAGGCTTTGCACACCCTTTTCCCAACGGGTAACGAAGCTGAATACCTTAAACCAAAACCTTTCCTTTCCATTATTTCCAGCTCCTGATAAGGAACTCGAAAGCTGCCCCAGAGCCCGAGAGGCAGGAGCCGGGCCGTGCCGCTGGCCTATTTCTGCCGTCGGGTTACACAACCCCTTCCCGTGGATTTATGTGGCTGTTGCACAACCCGGGGCCACTCACAAGCAGCGGGAGAAGCCGAGCCCGTATTTCCTTACGGGTGGCTTTGCAGTGGGAAGTTATTTCTATACGATTTGCTTCAGCTTTTTTTTTTTTTTTTAGTGTTCTCTCTCGTTTTACTTCCTATTTACTGCAGGCGAAGGGCTACGTGGCGAGATGGGTTTCTCCCTCGGCGTCCCCAGCGCTGGCCGACGGCGCGAGTCGGGGCTCTCTGCGACCAATGCATTTTGCATTTTCTTTAATTTTACTTTTTTTTTTTTTTTTTTTAAGGGGGGCATTTGCAAATCTTGACTCCTTCCCTCCCTCCCCGGCTCTGTAATCCCAGTAACAGGAACCACAGCGTGACCTCAGGACTCGGAGCCTCTCTCTGATAGATCCTTAGATGCCCCAAAAGGGCACGAGCCTCCACGCGCAGTCTCCCAGACAGCAGGGTTGGAGGTTTTTGGGTTTTTTTTTTCCAGGAATCAATTATTTAATACTTGCTGGTCGGATCCTAAGCCCTGTTCTGCCCAAACAAAGGCCGGCTGCTCTCCCCTGGCCACGGGGGAACAGAAACACTTGCATTTTTCAAGTGCCTGAATTGGGGAATTCGTGGTGACAAACACTCCCTGCATCCCAACAGGATGCTCCCACTTCCACTTGCGGTCCAGGAACAGGCTCTGGTCGTCCAGGACCCGCAAATTAAGGCAGAGGGGAGGCAAGAACACGTTTTCCATGGCAGGCAGTGCGGGGGAATGCGGGGGGGGGGGGCACCCCCAGGGGCTGCACTTGCCTCCGAGCTCGGAGCAACTCGCCCCCGGCCCGCCCCCCCCTCCCCAGCTCGGGGCCAAGCGGAGCCGGGGTCCCGCTCCCGGCAGGGACTTCGGCTCGTCGCCGGCGGGGGTCCCGCCGAGGGGCTTCGGGGGATGCTCCGCGCCCGCGGATGCTGCGCGCCGGCGGAAGGAAGCGGCGACACGTGCTTGTGCGCGGGGGGCCCGACTCCCGCGGGGCGGGGGGGGGGCTGGGGAGGGGAGCGGAGACACACACACACACACACACACACACATCCCCCGCCTTCCTCCTCCTCCTCCTCCTCCTCCTGCTCCGCGCCGCCGGCCCGCGGGGGGCGCCCGGCCACGCGGGGTCCCGCAGCCGCCCGCCGCGGCACGTACCGCACGGCCGCTCCGCCGGGGCAGCGCGCGAGCCCGCGAGGCGACAACGGCGCTTCCCGACAGCCCCCCCCCCCGCGCTGCCGGCACCCCCTTCCCCTTTTGCTCTCTGTGGATTTTTTTTTTCCTTTTCCCCTTTTTTTCATCTGCCTCCCCTTTTCTTTTTTCTTTTTATTTTTTTCCTTTTCCCCCACTCCTTTTTTCACTTTTTCCTTCCCTCTTTTATTTCCCTCTCTCCTTTTTCCCTACTGCTCTTTATTCTTTCCCCTCTCTTTTTTCTTTTCTTTTTTCCCCTTTTCTCGTGCTTTTCTTTTCTTTTCTCGTTTTCCCCCTTTTTCCTCTTTTCTTTTTTCCTTCACTTTTTATCCCCTCTCCTTTTTCCCTCCTTTTTCTTTTCTCCTCCTTTTGTTTCTTCCCCCCCCCCCCATCTTTACTCCTTTCCTCGCCGACCCCTTTGTCCCACGCATCTTTCTTTCCCCTCCCGCCCCGCGCCCGCCTTCACCTTCTGCGCCTGGTCATGGTTGAGCTCGGTGAAGAAGTAAGCGAGGAGGTGGGAGGCGATCATGTTGCGGAGAGGAGAGGTGCGGTGCGGTGCGGTGCGGAGCCGAGCGCGCGCCGCGATCCTCGCCCCGCGACAATGTGGCTCATTGAGGAGGTTCCCCCCGGCCCACGAATGACGCGGCGCCGCCGTCGCTTCCCATTGGCTGAGCCGCGAGGGTGTGTGCCCGGCTCCGCGCGCTGCCGCCGCCGCCGCCAGGGGGCGCTCCGGGGGAGGGGGGCACGTTGGGGGTGACAGGAGAGAGTGGGGGAGGAATGAGGGGTGAATGGGGGGGGTAGAGGTGAGTGGAGGGGTGAATGGGGGTGCATAGGGGTGAATGGGGGAGCGTGGGGTGAATGGGAGGCACTGGGGTAAATGGGGGGGACTGGGGTGAACCGTGGGGAAGGGGGCTGAATGGGGGGAACTGGAGTGAATGGGGGAACTGGGGTGAATGGTAGGGATCGAGGTGAATGGAGGGGTAGATGGGGGTGCATAGGGCTGAATGGGGGTACTGGCGTGAGGGGGGAGGGATGGGGGGNNGAGTGAATTGGGGTAAATGAGGGCAACTGGGGTAAATGGGTGCGACTGGGGTGAATGAGAAGGATCGAGGTGAATGGAGGGGTAAATGGGGGTACTGGTGTGAGTGGGTAGGTATGGGGGGACTGGGGTGAATGGGGAGTGAATTGGGGTAAATGAGGGCAACTGGGGTAAATGGAGGGGACTGAGGTAAATGAGGGGGTGAATGGTGGGGCATGGGGTGAATAGGGGGAACTGGGGTAAATTGGGGGTGACTGGGGTGAATGGGATTGACTGAGGTGAGTGGAGGGGTGAATGGGGGTGCATGGGGGTGAATGGAGGGGGGACTGAGGTGAATGGTGGGACATGGGGGTGAATGGGGAAATGAATGGGTGAGACTGAGGTGAATAGGGGCACTGGGATGAATGGGGAGTGAATTGGAGTAAGTGGGGGCAACTGGGGTGGATTGGGGGCAACTGGGATGAATGGGGGAGACTGAGGTGAGTGGAGCTGTGAATGGGGAGTGAATGGCGTGAACAGGGGGGGAACTGGCGTGAATGGGAGGATAGAGGTGAATGGTGGTACATGGGGGGGTGAATGGGGGTGAATGGGGGTAAATGGGGATGACTGGGGTGAATGAGAGGGTGACTGGGAGGAACTGAGGGGAACTGGTGTGGGGGGTTGGGTGACAGGGGTGGGGGAACAGGATCTTGGGTGGGCACTGGGGCGGTGCAGGGGAGATGGGTGTAGGTGAACTGGGGGGGCTGTGGGTGCGGTGGTGGGGGTACATTGAGAGTGTGATGGGGGTGATGTGTGTGTTGGGGAGTGCTGGAGGGGGTATGCACACATCGAAGGGTACTGGGTGTGGGGGAGTCTGTGCCTTGGGGGTGTACTGGAGGTGTACTGGGAAGAGGCATGCATGCACTGGGGCCATACTGGGGGGGGTCCATCGAGGATGTGCACAGGGCAGGGTGTGGATACGTGCAGTGCTCTCTGTGTGTGCACCCGGGGTGGGGGGCGCACGGCAGTCGTGCGCGGTGTGTGCACACACGGCCTGGGGTTGGGGTATCAGCGTGTGTCCGTGCACCCCCCCGCAGCGTTCACTGCCATCTGCGTGTGCCTGGCTGTGCTCCTGCAGCTGCCTGGGGGTGCACGCACCCTGCACCCCGTGTCCGTGCCATCACATGCACATTAA
>BJBW01010024.1:31046-45024 GCA_004320125.1 Scolopax mira
CCTCCTGGCCCTCCTGGCCCTCCTGGCCCTCCTGGCCCTCCGGAACGGCTCCGGCTGCCCAGATCCTGCCTCCCAGAAGAGCCGGTCTCAGCAGCCCTGGGGCAAGAGTTACCCAACCCGTCTGCCTTCTCCCTGCCGCCCTTTCCCAACCAGTTCTGAGCAGCTCAAACCCTTCACAGCTTTACCTTGTAATATTTCTAAGTGGTCATTTACATTGGGTTTTTTTTGGTTTTTTTTTTTTTTTTTTCTTTTCAAGGGGTTGAAACTCCATTTCAAAGAGAGAAGGGGGAGAAGCAACCAAAATAAGAGGAGGCAGAGAAATGGAGCTGAGACAACCCCGCTGCCAGACTCATTTTCCCGGGTAATCCAGTCCTGCCAGACCCTGCCCATCCCTCCCAAGCTTGGCCAGGGTTTCGGTTAAAGCCCCATATCGGCAGCTGATGCTTTATAATCTTTTTTTTTGGTGTGCCACTATTACAATTCACCTTGTCATCTAGCAGGTTGTTTGGTTTTTGTAGGGTTTGGGGTTTTTTTTTTTGCTAAATATATAAATTCTCAGCGGTTAAAATGAAATTAAAGCAGCGTTTAACCTAAAAATACCCAGGCTCATCTGTCCACCTTTCCCATCTGCTGCCTGCCCAGCTGGATGAAGGAAACGACTGTATGTGCAAAACAAGGGGTCTGTCCTTCTGTCCCGCTCGGGAGCTCAGTTCACCTCTGCAAAATCAGTTTATTCAGGGAGGCATATTCCCCAACACACAATTTATTTGCCGGATGACACCCTGGCCAAGAAAAAGCAGGAGGTGCAGATCTCCTGTCCATGCATTCCTCTAATTAGTGTGTGCTTTTAAAGCGTTTTGTTTTTTTTTTTAATTTATTTTAAATGAGTTTTTCTGACACGTTTCATAATCCCTTTCACGTAATAAACCTCAAGATCTAAATCTTTTCAAGCCTTCCCTCCCAGCTGCTCCCCAGCTGCTTGTAATAATCTATCGGCGTTTAATGCCGCGTTCCTCAGCAAAAGGAAACGGGCTGATTGCAGGGACCGAATTTACAACCAGCTCTAATTTCTGTAATGCAATTCTTTAAAGCCCAATGACTGCGGTAATGACAATGTCAGAGCTTGAAAGGAAGGGCCGTGCCCAGCGGTCGGAGGAGGGATGGAGCATCCCAGAGTCCTGGGACCGGCTCTGGGTGCAAGTGGGTCCAGCTGAGCCACGGCACAGGGCAAATCCCCCCCGGAGCCCTGACGCTCCCAAGAGAGAGAGCCACAAACCTGGCAAGGGCAATAAATTTTATTCCAGGGAAACTGAGGCACAACTCGGGATGGGGATAGAGGAACTGGGAACCAGAGTTGATTTTTCCAGGCCACTGTGAGGCACAGAACAGCCGGGATGATCCCGGAGCTGGAGCCGGTCCAGGAGAGGCATTAATTCATCTCAAATCACCTGCCCCGTGATTCATCGCTGCATCGGTGCTCTACATAGTTTCCAACAGCGTTTCATTTGACACACACACACACACACACATCCCAAATGAACCCATTGGCAGAAGAATGACACCGGTGACCATTTATTTACTTTGCCTGGTCACCCAATGCACTGGAAACCTTGAACTTGGCCGGACCCAGCCCTCGCATGGGGCTGGGAATAGAAAACCAGTCTGAGAAGTATTCTGCCTTCAGAATACTTGGGGCTGAGCTCGGTGAGAGAGATGACCCACCCCAAAGTGCTCCACCAAGGTGGAAGGAGAGGGGAGGACTGTGCCCTGTTTGAGCTGGGGGGGAATCCATCCATCCCACCACTGCTCCTCTGCGAGTGGTCACAGCCCCAGTGCAGACCTCAGACCCATCCATCCTAAAATGTCTGGCTGCATCCCAAGACCATCCTGCCCCAAGCAGCCATCCGTCTCCAAAACAGCTGGAAGGATTCCCTGCCAGTCAGGCAGTGACCAGGAAACTGGGTGCCCCCAGGCTGGGCCACCCTGAACTTCTGCAGCCCAGCTTTCACACCCTCACCACCAGGCTAATCTCCATTATACAGACGGAAAAGGGGAGATTAAATTAGATTAGATGTAGCCACCTAATTTTAGCTTCCTCACGTGTTCCAGGGGCTCTGCTCTGGCTCTTGCCTTGATCTCCTCAGACCCCTTTGCTCCACTCAAAGCCACAGGGCCACCAGCCAGGACAGGAGGAAACTAGACAGGGTTTGGCCGGGAAGTGATTCCCAGTGGCAGGTGTGAGTGTGTGATATGAGTGTGTGGAATTTGGAGGTCACTGGACCTCTGCTGAGAGGGGACCAGTGGTGATGATGGTCATCCTCCATGACTGATGGCCACCCACCGCTGGTGATGGCCATCTTCCACTAGTTATGGCCATCCTCTGCTGGTGGTGGTTACCCTCTTGTGGGTGATGGTCATCTTCAAGCCTGGGAGCATCTCCATCACCACACAGCCTCCCTTGCCAGGAGGACTTTTGCACTAGGAAATATGGATTGTCCCCTCCACACCAATCTTTTGCCCTCTGTCTCCTACCAATTACTGCAACATGAGGTTGACATTTCTGCTGCCTGCCCTGACCTCCTTCATGGCAGTGCCAGCCCCCAGCCCTTGACTTGTCCAGCTGCCAAGGAGTCTGTCAGCTCCGTCAAATGTCTCCTGATCTGAGAGGACATCAGATCCCCCATGGGACCAGCCTGAGGTGCCCTGGCTTCAACCCCAACAAGCAACAGGGAGAGGAGACATCTGAGCCCTCTGCAGTTCCATGAACAGCACCATCCTCAAAGTCCCACCAAGGTCCCCAAGCCCCAGAGGGGACGTCAGAGCTGGCAGAAGCCCTGGTGGAAAGGATAGTGTCCCCAAAATCTAATATGGCCAAACTTAGGAAAATCTGGGGATCATCTTGCATCCCAAAGGTAATGCCGGGGCTGGCAAGGGCTGTGCTGGGCACGGGGCAAACCTGGCACACCTCTGAGGTCAAAAGTCCTGGCCAGGACACAGGATCTTGACTCATGCTGCCCTGCGATGAATAACTCCCGCGTGTGGTACTTTCTCAATCGCAGCGGAAAGAGGAGGTTTCTCCAGCCTCCCCCAGGCACTTTCCCGGGCGCTGGGTCACCACCACGTCTCCACGGCGTGGGGCAAACGCACGTCCCCAGTGCCACCAAACCAGGGCTGGGGCACGAGCGGGGCAAGCAGCAGCAGGCAGGCTGCTGGCAGAGCAGGCAGCAGCAGGAAGTGGGGTGCTCAGGGGCTTTTCCTTCTCCTCCTCCATGGAACCCCTGAGTTCTGGGTGCGAGCAAGCCCAGGGGTGTAAAGGGGTGCCGTTTCTACTCCTGATCCAAAGAGTTTGGATGATCTAAAGGTCCCCTGTATTTTCCCCTGCCACACCAGGCTCCCAGAGCTGCGTCTCAGGGGTCCCACCCTGGAGTATCTCAGGACCCCAGAAATGCCCCTGTGCTGTGGCCTCATCCAGCTCGGCACAGGGTCAGGCCTCGAGCCCCAGCCAGCAGAAGCTGGGGGCATGTGGGAAGTCTCTGGCTCTGTCAGGATGCTGGAGGGATCAGCTGCAGAGGTGAATGAGCAAGCTGCAGGCTTGGGGAAAGTCCAGGGACTGAGCTGGGGTCAAATCCCAAATGCAACCACCCCCCTGTGCCAATCCCTGCAAAATCCTTCCCACTCAGCAGCAATGATTGGAGGAGATAATCCAAAACTTGGTGTTGAGGAAGATGGGGGTGCACGGCTATGGCAGGATCCCACCCTTTAGCCCTGACCAGCATCCACGTCACCACAGCAGAGCCACGTGCAGATGGACGTGCCTCCCAACCCATCCTCAGTCTTTCAGTGAGATGCTGGCAGAGCCAGGGGGGGAGTGAGGAGCCTCTTAAAACCTGGTGCACAAAAACGGGGTGGGGGATCCCATCCTGCAGCTGAGGGTCTCCCAGCCCTTCCCACTGCTCAGGTGAAACGAGGAGAGGTTAGAAATGAAAAATAGCTTATTTTTTTATTATTATTGTGCTTTCCAGCGAAGGTGGTTTAGAAAGAGTGAACAGCTGCTTTTCCAGGGAAACTTCCCAAATGGGGGAGAAACTGCTGGGCAGCTCCATGCCGAGCAGACGCTCAGCATCCTGCCAGGGAAACACAGCTGCTTCTGGGGTGAGAAAAGCAATCCCTAACCCTGGCCCAGAGCCTCGCTGTCTCTCCCCGGGATGTAAGAGCAGAACTGAGGTCTCCCCTGCACCCTTGCTCACCCACAGCAGCATCTCATATCTCGCCCCTGCAGTGAGGACCACATCTCAAAGGCCCCGCTCACATATTTTTCCTTCAATTCACTCTGCCAGGCAGAAAACCACCCTGAATATTACATCCAACTTCGCTTCAACATCATCCCATCTGGCTCAGGGCCAGAGGTTTGGGAAACAGCTCTCCTACACCCTTCCATGAATTATTTCGCTGGCATCCATCTTGCAATCCCCTGCACCGACTCCCCTTCCGAAGAGCAGAATTGGCCTCACATCCCTTTGCACCAGAGCCCATGACAGCTCTTCAGCCAGGTGCAAGGAGCAAATTTAAAAAAAAAAAAAAAAACCCGACACAAATCCATGGAGAAAATCCCCTTACCTGGGTGAAGACTTTGCTGGCCATCCTGTCCATCGTGTGCTCAGATGCCATCCTTGGAGTGGCTGAGTCCGATTGCTGGGACCTTGTGCCCCACGATGAACTGGACCAGAAGAGCTTTATCATCTCTGATCCCCACGGAGGAAGGTCCTGCGCGTCAGCCCCCAGGGCATTGGCTGGGCACTGCTGAGATAAATATGGGATTTTAGCAGCACCGGGTGTAATCCTGGAGCTGTGGAGGGAGCCTGACAGAGCTGCCTGGGATGTGATGCTTAATGTGTGGTGCCGGTGGGTTTGGGCTCCTCCTGTCCTGCATCACCCTCACCGACACCCCCCGTGAGCATCCCCCCTGCTGTACCCCTTTGCACGGCAATAAATAGCAGCCCGTGGGCAACCCCTGCAATGCCACATCCCCAGGTGTCACTTGGCTTGCTTGCCCCCCAGCCCTGATTTTAGTGTGGACGGTTCTACTGATGAACCCTCTCTCCTTTTTTCCTGGGGAGGGAAGATAAAATGGGGAAATTAATGCTGGGGTGGGATGAGATGGGTGTGTTTGCAAAGGGGGGTTTGCAACCTCAAGCTGCGCCGGGTCCACATGGCCCCAATCCTGGTAACACCTGGGGATGTGGTCCCGGGACACCAGGTTTTCATGTGTGTGCATGTGTGTGTGTTGCATGTGTGTGTGCACGTGGGGGAGGGACACGTGACCACCCACATGGATTTTACCCAGCAAGGTTCTTAATCGGGATCTGTGGGGATTCTGGCACAGCGGCTCCTCCGCTTATGCAGAGCTTTGGGCGCCCTGGAGAACCCCCAAAAACCCAGATGGAGGTAAAAAGAGGAGGGGGGGGGGAGCTGCTTGGGTGGCCTGGAGCCACGGAGATTATCAGATAAAGGAGATTATCTGGCACAGAGGGCCGGGCAGCACTGGTGATCAGCACCAGTGTGGTTATCTGGGGTGGGACAGGCAGAACAGAGCATCAGGGAGGAGGAGGACAGAGCTGCAGCCCCATGTTTCCCTGTCGCAGGTGGCTGGGTCATGACAGGAGCTCAAGAGAAGGGGTCAGGCAGGTTTGGGGGAAGCAGGATCCCCACCTGGGCTCAGGCACCGCCTGGATGTGCTGAAGGTTAAACCCAGCCCTAAATCTTTGCCTAGCCTTTAAGATGAGCCCTTCCCTTTGCACAGCGCTGTGCAGGTTGGGGAAAGCGAGGCAGAGCAGAGCCTGGTCCTCCCTGGTCCCATCCCCACCCCTGGCCCCATCCCTGACCCTATCCCCATCCCTGGCCCCATCCTGGCCCCTTTCCCTATCCCATCCCCATCCCCATCCCCATCCCATCCCTGTCCCTGTCCTTTTTGCCATCCCCATCTCCATCCCTGTCCCCATGCCATCCCTATCCCCATCCCCATCCCCATCCATCTCCAATCTGGTCCCTGTCCCTATCCCATCCCCATCCCATCCCCATGCGTGTCCCCATCCCTGTCCCCTTCTTGTCCCCATCCCATCCCATCTCCATCTCCATCCCCATCCCTGTCTTTGTCCCTGTCTCCATCTCATCCCCATCCCCAGGGCATGTGGCCGACTCTGAGAGCCTAGAGCCCCTCCAGACCCCGGGGTGACTGTAGACCCCCCATGCTCACAGCCACACCGGCTGTGATGGCAGCCATGACATCAGTCCCTCCCTGGCAACACCTTTGGCTTCATGGAAATTTCTTTTAACTCTGGAGAAAGCTCTGAGCAGGATCCTCCCTTCACCAGCCGCCGGCTTTTATAAAAGACTTCTTCAAGCAGGGAAGGACAGAGCCACTTTTGTTCTGTCCCCTGTCCCTGTTGCTGCCAGCGCGGAAGAAACTTCTCTGATTGCTCGGTGCCAGCAGCTTTACAACCCACCTCCTGGCACGTCCGCACTGGGAATCTCTAGGAAAGGGAAAATATAATTAATTGTGAGTGTTGGGTGGTGGGAGATGTGCCAGGGAGCTAGTGGGGCTGGAGGGGGGGCAGGGGGCATCGCTGGGGGTCCCAGCAGGTATTCACTCCCCTCCACTCCCCACACCGGTCCCAGCAGGACTTGAATTATTATTTTTATTTAACCAAGCTGGGATTGCTTCATCTCCCACAGTAATAAAGGGTCGGGGCCAATGGGAGCCAAGAGACACTGAGCCTCATTGCCCAGCTATTCCCACCACATCCCTGCCGGAATCCCAGTAACAGCAAGGATGGGGTTTATCTGCCAGGCCCAGCAGAGAGACCCTGTTGTTGTCCCTCCCAACTCATATCTGGACGTGGCAGGGGGGAGACCTGCCCTTTCCCAGTGTAGGACCCAACCTGGGCACCTCGGTGGGGGGCTGGGGACTGTCCCCAGCGTGTCACCTCCTGCTTTTCATTAAACCTCTTTAAAGGTGACAGAGGAACAGCTGGCCAGGATGGAACCCACCCAACTGCAACCCTCCCAGTGTCCAACACCATGGCTGAGTGTGGACTTTCTCCTGCAAACATGCCTTCAAATTTCCTGCTGGAACAGCCGAATGAGCCGGGAAACCTTGTCTGAGATGGAGCACTCTGCCTCCCTCCAGAGCACGGTGACGTTTTGCTACGATAAGGCATTCGGGGACACGCAGATATCGATGTCGCCAGCAGCGTTGATGGTGGTGAGAGAGATAATTTTATGGCTTTAATGGCAAGATAAAAGCTTTTAAGGAGTCCTTGCCAACTGTATGGCAACCCACGTTACCCCGTTTCCCATGCTGCCAGCTGCCAGACCAACCTGCAGTCAACTGGTGGGGCCAATGACGAGCAGGACTTGGACCCCCCACAGGCTTGGGGACCTGGATGGATGGGCTGAGACCAATGGGATGAGGTTCAACAAGGCCAAGTGCCGGGTCCTGCCCTTGGGTCACACCAACCCCCTGCAGCGCTACAGGCTGGGGGCAGAGTGGCTGGAGCTGCCTGGCAGAAAAGGACCTGGGGGTGTTGGTCAACTGTTGGCTGAACATGAGCCAGCAGAGTGCCCAGGTGGCCAAGGAAGCCAACAGCATCCTGGGCTGGATCAGGAAAGTAGGACTCAGGAGGTGACCGTCCCCCTGTACTGGGCACTGGGGAGACCCCACCTCAAGGGCTGTGTCCAGGTTTGGGCCCCTCATCACAATTGAGGTGCTGGATAGTGTCCAGAGAAGGGCAATGGAGCTGGTGAGGGCTCTGGAGCACAAGTCTTGTGAGGAGAGGCTGAGGGAGCTGGGGGGGTTCAGCCTGGAGAAAAGGAGGCTGAGGGGAGACCTTCTCGCTCTCTCCAGCTCCCTGAAAGGAGGGTGTAGCCAGGGGGGGTTGGTCTCGTCTCCCAAGGAACAGGGGACAGGACAAGAGGAAACGACCTCAAGTTGTGCCAGGGGAGGTTCAGGTTGGATATGGGGAAAAATTTCTTCACGGAAAGGGTTATTAAGCCTTGGAATGGGCTGCCCAGGGCAGTGGTTGAGGCACCATCCCTGGAGATATTCAAAAGACAAGTTGACATGGTACTTGGGAATATGGTTTAGTGTTGGTTGGCTGGTTTTGGGCTTTGGGGTGTTTTTTTTTTAGGGATGGACTAGATGATCTGAAAGATCTCTTCCAACCTAGGCAATTCTGTGATTCTGTGACCTGCCAATTCACCCACAGCCCGGTGAGGAATCCCGGTTGCACGCGATGCCACCAATTCCTGGGTGCAGCTTCCCAGCAGAGCAGGTGTTTCGGGAGGTTTTATTAAGTGTTTGATGAAGTGGTGGCCAGGATCTGGCCAGCCAACCCCTCCTGGGCACTCCCGGGCAGCACGGAGCCGGCACGAGGCTGGTGGCTCCGGCAGGAACCTGCTGCCTCCAAGATGTTTGGGGGTTCGCCAAGAAAGATTGGGCTTAATCACACATCAACAGCTGCCCCACGCCAGGATCCGGCCGCGCCACAGCCCTGGCACCAACCCTCTCCCCCGACCTTCCCAGCACCAACCCTGCCGCAGGAATTGGAAACTGCTGGGTAATTTTTCAAGCCTTGTGATAACGGCAAATGTCAGATCCTGCCGGAACCCCCGTGCTGCCAGCTGGGATGGGGAGAAGCTGGTGGGATAGAGCCAGCCAGCTCTGGAGAGCAACCCAGGGACAGGGCTTTGGGACCCAAACCAGGCTCTTGCTATGGCCACGCTCAGAGTGGGGAAAATAAAGGGCAGGTTTGAGCCAGAACATTGGAAAATAGCCTCAGCCCAAAGTGTTCCTGGTGGGCAAACAGCCCCCAGGCTGCCAGGATTCTGTTTTCTGGGAATTCAGCCCCATATGCTTCCCAAGCTCCCATCCCTGCTGGGATCAAAGCAACGTGCAACCCCAGGGAAGGAAATTGGGGTGAAACCCCCAAAATTCAGGAATCCTGGGGATGCCCTGAGCCTGGGTTGGGGCAAGTCGAGGCCTTTTCTGAACTTCCCAGAGAGGCTTCGCTGCTGGAGGGGCTCTACCCTTTCCCCCCAGAATTTCACTGCTGCTCTCCTCTGGCCCCAGCTCCACGGTGCTGCTGCTAGTTTTGGGGGTCCATGTCCCAGTCTGGCAGAAGCAGAAAATGAAGGGGGGGGAGGGGGGGGAAAGAAAATAAACTCCTGTCTGGCTTTGCAATATCCTCGTCTGCTACAGATTCTTTCATGTGCTCACTGCCAGTAGGGGCTGATAACTGTGACCCCTAAAAACCACAACCCCTAATAACTGTGACCCATAAAGAGTATGACTCCTAATAATCGTGGTCCCCAATAACCATGACCCCTAAAAAACATGATTCCTAAAAGATGCGGTCACTAATAACCTTGACCCTAATAACCATGACCTATAATAACCATGGTCCCCGATAACTGTGACCCCTAATAACCTTCACCCCTAATAATTTCCCCCCCCCCAGTCTACTCCCTTTCCCTTGGGGAAATACTGCTGCAAATGCCATTTGCACAAACAACTTCCAAATCCCTCCAGTGCCCACCCCCATGGTGCCTCCACTTCCCATTTTTGCCCTTGATTTTTAATCCATGACCCATCCAAAACGGGACTATTTTCCCCAGCTGTAAAACAAGGGGAAGGGAGCAATCCCCTGGGAGGTGGGGGGGTTTCAGCAGCCCTCATTCCCCCTCAGATGCTTCCATTGCTGAATGAAAGCGAGCAGGGGAGCACAGCCCTTGTTTTGGGGGTGGCTTGGAACCCACCTGCACTTGGATTAATGACTGAGATCCACTTCTCACCCCCATCCCCTGATTGGGGCAGTAATAATGTGATTATCTGGATCTGGCTACAGGATGGGGAAGCTCATTACGGAGCATTAAAGAGGGGAAAATGGGGTTTTCCAGGTTCTATTAAAAGTTTGTTTGTCTTCAAGGCGTCTCCGAGGCTCATTTTGGGTTATTTTTGCAGTTTGCTCCTCCAGCTCCCCTCCCCTCTGCTGTTCAAACACACACCCCCGGGGTGAGGACACCAGCGCTGCCCCAGGGATGGTTTTCAGCTCCCCCTGCGAGGGATTTTCAGCTCTGGGGAAACTGAGGCACAGCAGCCCCAGCCCTGCATGGGGGGGATCACATCCATCCCACACACCCCCCACAGAGCACCTGCTCCCCTCCAGCAGCCCCCAAGCACCCCTGGGAGAACCAGCCTGAGCCACCCTGGGCTCCCCCCAAACACCAGAGGGGTGGATGGACAGAGTTTTGGGAGCAGGAAAACCATCCTGGGGCTGGGATGAGGTTCCCCCCCCCGGGTGAATGACCCAGGGTAACCTCTGGCCTCAGTTTTTGGCAGAAGAAAGAGATTTCTCCCCTTTTTCTGGCTGCCCTGAGGTTTCTGCCATTTGCAGGGGCTAACACTGCCATCTACCGAGATGGCCCTCGCTGGTGTGAAACCTCTCATCTTTATTAAATTTCTCATCTTTATTAAACCTCTCATCTTTATTACGTTCCCCACCCAAAAGAGCTTCTCACATTTTTTTTCAGGAGGTGTGAGACTCCCTGACAAAGCCCTGTTCCTCCCTTGGGGGAGGCAATGCCAGGCAATGCCCATCCCTGGGGCATCAGGCCCTCTCAGTGAGGGTCCCTCCTGTCCAGACAGGGATGTTTTTAGGCCAAGGCTTCGTGGCCACCAGCTGCCTAATGGGGAAACTGAGGCACGGCCAACCTCCCCCCTCCTGCCCCCACCCCGCCCCACTCGTTAGCCCCCACTGAGCCCCACCTGCAGCTCGTTGGGCTCCCAGGGTACATAAGGCTCTTTTTAAAGTGTTTTTCCCTCTTTTTGGGTGGCAGCACAGCGTGGTGAGGTTGGGGCACAGGATCTGTCCCATCTCCTAGGTATGGGGGAAGCCAGTGGAGTCGGGGGGTGGCCGGTGGGGGTCCTGCTGCCCACTCCAGCCCCTGAGGTGCTGGAGGTGGTGCTGAGCCAACGCTACGGCCCCCTGCCCCGCGCCGCCGCCATCACCCGCCTGCGCAAGCAGCCAGCCGGGGGCTACCAGCCCGCTGGGGACCTGGCCGAGATGCTGGAGCGACGGCAAGCAGCCAACGCCAAGGAGCGTGAGAGGGTGAGGGGACACCCCCACCCCCCTCCAAAATCCTTCTGCGTCCCCTCTCCCCCTCCCCAGCAAAAGCCAAATCCCAGGGAGGGGGTTGCAAGGGATATCCTGTTGTGGTGGCACCCAGGGGCTCCCCAGGGAGCAGGTTGGGGAGGGGGGAGACTGGGGGGTGGGAATTGGCCTTCCCTCTGCATTTGGGGGTGTCTGGTTTAATCCTCAGGTGCCTTATTCAGCCCTGGGTTCCTTGGTTTAATGCTGGGGGGCTGATTTAAATCTGGGGGATCCCAGTTCAATCCTGGAGAGCCCAGTTTATACCATCCCAGAACAGGTTTGGATGGAATCCTTGGGGATCCCCAGTTTAATCCTGGAATTTGGGGGTGGGTTTAATCCTTGGGGGTCCCCAATGTAAGCCTAAAAACTGGGGGAGGGTTAATCTTGGGGGGGGGGGGAACTTGTTCAATCCAGAGGCTCCCCAGCTTAATCCTTGGGGAGAGGGGGTGCGGTGTAATGCAGGGGTTCTGTGGCCGTGTGTGTCTGCTCAGGGGTGCCACACAATTTATTTCCCCCCCCCCCCCCCCCCCCTCGAGCAGATCAAAAACCTGAACAGTGGCTTCTCAAGGCTGAGGACCCTGGTGCCCCTCATCCCCCGCGACCGCAAGCCCAGCAAGGTGGACACCCTGCGAGCGGCGGCCGAGTACATCCGCCTCCTGCGCCTGGTGCTGGACGAGACGGGGGGCTGCAAGGTATGGGGGGGCGGGTGGGAGGTGGGGGTCACCCCAAAATAGAGGCCCTGCACCCCAAGCCTCCTCCTCTAACAGGTGGTGGTGGGGGGGGGGTTGGGAGAGGTGAGTGTGAACCCCATTTTCTTGCTCGGCGTTTTTGAGGGCACAATTAATTTGAAAATTCTAAATAAATCGAATGATTATGCTGGGGGGAGGGTGTTATTGCTCAGCTGAGGGTCCAGAGCAGAACACCCCCCTTTCCCCCCAAAAAAATATCAATTTCAGTGATTTTTAATTCCCCGTTGCCCTTTTCTCCCCCGTTTTCCCAGCAGCAGGACACAGATGCCAAGCAGGAGACTGGTGACAGCCAGCAGGGGGGCCCCAGCAGTGTCCCCCCCCTATGTCTGTGGGGTCCCCCTGCCTGTCCTGCCTGCCCTGGGCTACCAGAGGGAAGCGGGGAACCGGTGAGTTGGGGATCAACCCTGGCCAAGCCAAGAGGTTTGGGGGCACCCTGGATTGGGGGGAGGTTGGGGGGGGGACGGGAACATACAACCTGTGGGTGGGTGGGGGCTCCCTGCAAGGCCCATCAGTGCCCCCACCCATGGACTCGGGATTTTTGGGAGCCCCTGTTTTATAGTGACACAAATGGGGGTGTGCTTCAAACCAGCTTTTAAACACATACCCCCCCCAAAAAAATCCAAAGGAGTAAAAAAATCTTTTTTTTTTTTTTTTTAAAGGTTTTTCCAACTGATTCCTAAAAAAAAAAAGTGGGGTGTCCTGCAGCAGAGACCCACAGGGGACGTGGGGTGACAGCGGAGTCCAATACTGCTCCAGCATCGATTTTTTTTTTTTTTGGGGGGGGGGTTATGCCTCCTGACACGGGCTGGATCCACCCCCCTGTTCCATTAAACCCAGCATCCCAACCTGCCCTGTCCCCCAAAAAAGAAGGGGGGGGGGGTACCCCTGCCCCCTAAAACGTGGTGGAGCTGTAATTAATTGCTCTATGCAAATGTAATTAGCACTTGGCAGCGCTGCTCCCCCCCCTCTCCCCCCAGGTACCGGCTTCTTTAATCCGGCTCCCAATTAACGACCTCGCAATAAAATGGGGGTGCTCTGAGCCGGTTCTGTGTGTTTCCCCTCCTTGTTTATGGGCACTGCTGGAGTTTCCCGGGGGGGTGGGGGGACAAGGGGGGGGTCCGTGGGCTCCCCCCCGCCGTGGATGGGGCGGGGCCACGCGTGGCGTGTCGGCAGAGGGAGCTGGACCTGCGCGGGGGGGGGGGGGGGGAGCCTTTGTCAGGATGCTCTGAGGAGGAGAAGGAGGTGGGTGATGGCAGCATCCTCCCGGCCGCAGCACCCCCGGGGAGAGGGGGGGTTTGGGTGGGTGGGGAGGTAGGACCACCTGCGTGCGACCCCCCCCTTTTTCCCTTCTTTTGTCCCCCCCTACCCCCCCCCCCCTCCAAGTGGGCTGCATGGAGATATGGGGGGGCTGCAGAACATCCTCCCCCCCGTCCGGCTTTTATCCTCCGACGGCAGTGGGTACCCTACCCCTCCCCCCGCCAAATCCATCCGGGGGGGGGATGGGGTGATGCTGCAAAACCCTTTGCCCCCCCTCCCCCAAAAAATAATTCCCTATTTATTTATTTATTTATTTTTAAATGCTCATCCGCCATCCCTGCGGCTGCCGCAGCGCTGGGTGCGGCGAGGGCGGAGGCGGCCAGGGATGCTGGGGGGGGGGGCGGGGGGGGGGAAAAGGGGGGCAGGGAGGGTAGGGTGTGGTCTGGGGGTGTGTGTCCCCCCCCCTTCCCTCCCTTCCCCCCCGGCATCGAGTGATGTGTAAGGGCCATTAGATACCCCTCTGCTCTTTCCCCCCTTCTCCCTGGGGGGGACACACCGCCGGGATGCTCAGGATCTCGCCGCCGCCCATCGCTCACTCGCCACCCTGGGCCGGGGGCCACCGTGGGGACCCCTCCCCGCCCCCCACCCCCCCCGGGGAATTTTAGCTTGGAGAAGGCTCCCCGCTTCCAGTGAGCCAGGTGGGTCTGGGAGCAGCAAACCCGGGGGGAGTGTGTGTGATTGGGGGGGGGCTGCGGCGGGGGGGGG
>BJBW01010027.1:395-33440 GCA_004320125.1 Scolopax mira
GAGGTTCCACTCAAATATGAGAAAAAACTTCTTTACGGTGAGGGTGCCAGAGCCCTGGAAGAGGCTGCCCAGGGAGATCGTGGAGTCCCCTTCTCTGGAGGTTTTCAAGCGCCCCCTGGATGCCGTCCTGAGGGACATGCTCTAGCTCTGGGCAATCCTGCTTCAGCGGGGAGTTGGACTAGATGATCTCTATGGTCCCTTCCAACTCTAAAAATTCAGTGAAATTCAGTGAAACAGTTCCGTTCCCATGACGACTCCCTGTCACTGAACCCAGTGTATACCCCATCTGTTGCTCTTACCAGCTCCTCACCCCATCTTTTTTTTTTTTTTTTAACCTGGATTCACCAAGAAACATTCAGCATTTTGCCAAAAGCATACAATGGTTTCTGGCTTAGGAGAACATTTAAGCACATCTGGATCATAACAGTAGAAAGACAGAGAAATAGGCGAGATCTCTGTTGACCATAGAGTTCTACTGCCCCAAATGTACTTTCACCTCCTCAAGACAAAAAAGAAAGAGAAATACTCTGAAATTGTACAGATCCAGTAGCATATGCCTTCAAGTATAGTCTTATTACTTCTCAGAAAAAAACCCCAAAGATAATCATTGCTATTCAAGGAACTGACTAAATTCCACATTTGACTACAAGACTACAATACCCCTGTATTTTCATTTAAAGAAGTTTTTCTCCTTCATTTCCAATTTCCATTTTTTAAGTTGCTGCAGAAACACAGCAGAAACAGATGCCCATCCTTAAGGATGGGGAGCAAAGTGACTAGTGAGAAAATCTTTAAAACCCTGTAGGATGAGTCTCACTGTAGAATTGGAAGACATAAAGATATTTTTAACAACTTCTTTTTTCTAATTTGAGAGAAGGATTTTTCCCTTTCCTTTATTTCACTCTCAGAGCAGTATTGTAATACAAATATTCCCCTTTTGCTTTTGTTCCTGGAACTGCAGCACCACACAAGCCCAGCAGGACAAACTGTTCCTGTGAAAAACTGATTTTTCTCTCATCTCTGACAATCTAAGATGGAAGGATTAAGTGATGATCCTCTGATCTTCCCTTCCCCTTGTCTCCATGCATACACTTTGCTCTTGCTAGGTTGCTGACCAGCCTTCAAATATATTGCTTGAATGGTCCCATTCCAATTGGGAACTGACATATCTGACTTTATAGTGTTATTAATATAACATCCTTGAAAATCCTTGAAAGCATTTAACCAGTGACAATCTGACATTAGCTCACAATAGGATTTAAAGACATTACGGTTCATTAATTTATGGTTTAATGATGGCTTCTTCCAATCTGTTGTCTTTTCTCATTACAAATGGCAAAACAAGCTATAAAGTCCATGGTATCCTGCATAAAATGCTGCATAAGGGCTTCATTTATTTATTTACCAGAATGATTTAAACATACAAATCCTGTCCCTGTTTTGCAAGTCAGCTCTTCAAGAATAACTGCTGGACTTCTGGAAGTCCATTTTTGCTTCACTTTTCCTCTTCTTACTGTTTTTTTTTTTTCCCCTGCACAGGTAATTTACATATTATTTCCTCTCTCATAAAATCTCAGTAAAATATGAGAAAGATAACATAGATTTCAATCAAACTGAATTGAATAAATGCAATAATATTATTTAAACCTTCTGAAAGGGGGTATTCCTGAGAAGGAGGCTATGTTAGCAGTTATAACTGATTTAAGAAACGCAGACAGAATGACATTCAGTTCTGTCATAACCCTAGTTCTTCACAAAATTAGATCAATGTAATTGAGTTTTCATTATTCAAAGAAAAGAGAAGGAACAGAAATCCGTCAAAATGTTTTGTTTGGAAATTGGAATAAAATATTTCATGCCTTCATTTTGTGATCTCAACTTTATAGCATGCTTCCTGGCAAGCAGAAAAGCAGCTGTGCTGAAAAGGTCCTGGGAGCTGTGGTGGACACCACACTTAACAGTGTGCCCTGGCAGCAAAGATGGAGAGCAAGTTCAGCAAAGGGCCACCAAGATGGCTGGGGGCTGCTCGTCCTGGGAGGAGAAGCTGAGGGAGCTGCAATTGTTCAGCTGGAGAAAAGTTGGTTTCAGGGAACCCAGCAGCAGCCTACCTGCACCATAGGAGGCCATGGGAAGGATACTCACGTGCTGGGACCACAATGGAACAAAAGAAGTTCAGACTGGACATAAGGAAAAACCTTTCTCCATGAGGCCAGTCAAGTGGCAGAACAGGCAGCGCTGCCTCCATCCCTTGAGGTTTTTGACACTCAGCTGAGCTCCTGGTCCAGCTCCTCAGCTGACCCTGACCTCAGAGGGAGGTTGGACTAGAGACCTCCTGTGCTCCCTTCCAATCTGAATTGTCCTGTCACACTATAAACAGAACTGCCTTCCTTTCCCAAATCCTATTACATACATTGCATTCTGATTAAACTCTGGGGAAGCAGGGCTTGATGCTAAGAACAATTTTCTCTGATAAATCAGAAAGGTACTATTGTGCTCCATGATCACAAAAAGGATGGATCTATCCTTGACCACAAAGCGTCCTTTTTTTCTCTTAATTTCTTCATTAAGTTTTGTGCATAATTACTATAATTATTAAAGCTTTGGGGATCACAACTCTCTACTTTTTCCAATTTTGCAGTGTTTGAATTCAGAGATTAATATTCTTATATTACAAAAGGTAACAAGGAATGCCAGATATTATTGCATGGCCTGACTAACCCCACGCCAGCTAAGCTGTTTGTATGTTGGTATAAGCATTAGCAATGACAGACATAGGCTCAGAGACAGAACACAATCCCTGAATTCAGATGCTTACTTAAACATAGCCAGGACTTTTTTAATGCATAAAACAACAAAATTCAATGTTACTTATAAATACACTTTAAATATATTTTGGATTTAAATAATCCCCTAAATTGATGCAAATCACTCCTGACAAAACTAAAGAAAGATAATATTTTGATTGGGGGAATGAGTTATTCAGCAAGATTTAGATGTGAAAAGAAATCGGAACGGTGATGTGGAACATTAATGTAGCTCTGTATCATTCATAAAGTGTCAACTCGGGTCAAACATCAAGCTGCTCCACCAGAGATCAATAACACACATTGCTTCATGGAAATGCTTTTTTTCTAATAGAAAGAAGCAGAATATGCTCATGGGCAACTTATGGCAATCTCTTAGGTCTGCCAGTACCTTAGCAAGAATGGACTCTAATATAGGTTTATTGCTTTTATTACTGTTTCTCTTGCTGTTTACTGTCTTCCATTCTGATTGAAATACACAGGTGTAATGAATAATTTATAGCATTACACATTTACTCTTCCAGAAAATGCAAATCATAACTGTGCCTGTATCAGTGATAAAACAGGTAAGCTGATACACTAAAAAGAGCTATATAGCAAATGCTTGCAGAGCTTCACCAAAATTACCAGCCATCCATCCTTCCTAACCGTCCTGTGCTGCTCATCACAGACCACTAACCCTTTAAGAGCCACAGAGCTATTCAGATCCATCACAGTAAATGCTGTGACCAAGCCAATCTCCTTTAAAGTCTATGAACATAGCAAAGGTGAGACTGTTAAAAGGGAATTTTATTTTTTTTTTTTAAGTAAAGCCCTGCCTATAATGAGAGGCCTAAAAAGAGACTACAGCTAAGGACCTAAGCAACAGGCTTCCCTTCCTCCTTAACAGCTATATGACACATGGATTTCTTTCTTTGTGGATGACTCTGAAGGCTATTTTGTATGAGAAAGAGATTACCACAGAGGAACAAGAAGGAAATAAAAAATGCTCTGTGTTTGCTAGAATATATAGGATTCCCAAAGGCAGACTGGCATGAAAAACATAAAAACCCAGTCATGGAGAAGCAGAGCCGGGTCTGTAGTGATCCACCATTAATAGGCTTCCCAACAGCTTGATAAGACAACCAATATACACTGGAGTCTACAACAAAAGGACAAAGCATTATTAAATAACAAATATATTGTTAATTTGATAAATGCTGTCCCTTTTATCTACCCTGAGAACCATTTTAATTGACCCTTCTCAATCTCTCCTGGGTTTACAACATTCTCAAGTGTTTGGTGTGAGCCAGGATCCAAACACTATTTTTGCAATGCTTTTCTACAAGCTTCATATTAAACTGTCTCCCTTGTGTGTCAAAATGGGGCTAAAAGATCTCAACAACACTATAGCCCCATAAGCCTTTTTAGCATCCTAGCAATGAAGTTCATTTTTATGTGGAAATTAGATGAAGGTAGGCTAGGGCCAGTCACTTACCATGACCCACATCTTGGTGACAGACCAGTGTTCACACTCAGTGGTCCTTGCAGCAGTGAAACTGTACTTGACTTTTCCTGCTTCCACGAATAATATTTTTTCTGTGTCCCAGCCTTCTTACACCAAATTCCTTCAGATTTCAAAAAATCTCTGGATGCCATGCACAGCCCTGTCACAACAGTTACAGATCTGGTTGCTAGCATTAGATCTTTATGAATATACAACCTCTGAATTTATCTCTCATCAGACACTATAAGCCTAATGTGGGTTTTTTTGAGAGAAGTATTTTTTTAACTTGAAACTAATTACTGATTAAACAGTGGATAGGAAAATGCTCTGGTAAATTGATCATCTTTAATCAGATGCAGGCTAGCAAAATATGGATTATTCAGGCTTAGTTGATATTTACACTGAAAATAAAATGCAGCGTTTGTTACATGTCCAGAGTCAAAAAGGTTCATCATTGAAAAAACATTGCTAGTGGCAATATTAAAAAGCTTGTTCAATGAATATTCTATTAATTCCTCCCTGTAAATGCCAATCCAAAGTACTGGAAATAGGAAACTAAAGCTAATTTACTTGATCTTGCTGACTCAGATCTGATCAGTTATGTACTGATTCAACCATTGCTACCAATCTCATTTTGTGCATATAAAACTTCAACAAAAAAGAAGTATTAACTTTCTCATTCCTTTTAAAAAACATAAAAAATTAATACTTTGCATTTTATAGTACCTCCTGCTCAAGAAATACTTAGAGTTGGCAAAGACAAATATATTAAACCTCATATTTTCTCTGTGGGTTAGGTATCATGCAAGGAAATTTTACTAAAGAAAACTCAAGGGCTTGTTGAAGGTGGTTTAAAGTGTCTGTGGCAGAGTAAGAAACAGCACTCGCACATTCTGATTCCCTAGGTCATTCCTAAGAGGTCATAACAACTGAAATTTTGTTATCTCTACTTCTGTGCAATCTGGAAAACATTCAATGCAGAAATTCTCTGCTTCACGGAAAGAAGGAGAAGTAATAAGACAGACACTGGGACGTTCCAGTAGAAAAGCCAGCTTGGTCTCACCATCTGCCTCCATCCTCTGAACTGCAAAAAGCAGCAAGGTGTATAGTCCTTCTGCTGGTTTCCCACAATGAGAAGTTCAGATTGCCCCTGCTCTCAAATGCAGAGAATTAATGACCACATATTCTCTAACAGCTCATCCATTACTTGAAGGAATGATTACACGTAGTGACTTGTTTATGATGTTATTTAAGCAACTGGAGAATCAAAAGTTAAAAACAAAAACCTTCAGAGGAGAAAGTAAACAGTGAATAAAGGGAGTATGAAGAGGATTTTCATCTAGGATTCCTACACAACCAACATTGACTTAAATGCTCTTAGATCTGTTTTTGTTAACAAATCTGTGTGCAAGATGCAACAGAGTAAAGATAATGATTTTCCAACCTTAGGATGATGCTAATAGTGACACTATCCACACAGTAGTCCATGATGTTTTCGCCCTCTCCTGGGATGGAACATTAGGCTTGAAATGCCCAGTAACACTTTCAGGACCATTATACTTCTGATGCCAATTTTACAAGAGGACATGTGAAGAGTCTGCCACACAGGATAACTGGGTCCCACAGTGCAGGAGCAGATGAAACTCTTGAAGCAGACGCCTTAAGGAACATACAAAAGAAAGTAAATTCAAAATCAATGCTTACTGATTTTTATGCTGCATTTATACGTCTGGGATAATAAATAATGTGATAGCAAAGTATTTACTATTATTAAAATACTTCCTTAAAGTAAACTGCAGAAACAGCAAAAAAGGTACTGCATTCATGTAACAAATAAAACAAGAAAAGCTGCAAGCTCTTCTGCTTCACAGAAAGTTCACACAAAGCAGACAAAGGAGAAAGAGGCAGAAAATAAAAAAAAGATGATGGGAAAAGGTAAGGGACTGTCTGAAAAGGCATTAAAAGATGAAAAAAAAGTGGAAGTAGTTTGAGAAAAGAATGTCAAAGAGGAGGACTACTAACTTTTGGGATGAACCTTATCCACAGATAATCTGTCTCCAAGAAAGCTGCTGTGAAGCTCAGTGAGGATACTCAATGAACAGCTGCGAACTACTCTAGTTTTTGAGAGCATTGGGGGATAAGAGCAGGGAGGATCATTCAAACTTTTTGATCCTCAAGGGCAGGCCTGAGTCAAGATTTTAACTACATATTCAGTCCCAAATAGAGTATCTCAAAACTTTCTACTAGGAATTACTAATATGGAGAGCTCCCTAGACTTTTCCATTTAAAATTAAGTTACAGCAATTACCATTCCATTTCCCTCTTATGAGTTAGAATAACAATTATGAATTACTGGCTTGAATATCATTTACACAAACACTATTATCAATGAGGATATTAATTTCATAACTACATAGGAAACTTAATGCTTTAAAATACTTTAAAACAAAATACTTTAAAAAACAATTACCAGTTTATATGTAGTGAAAAAATGAAATTAAAATATTAAAGCATCAAAATAAAAATACAAAGAATTATTATTTAATATTTCTGGAACATGGGATGATTGTTTGCCTTTTTGTTGTGATTTAGAAAGATTTTAAACATCAGATTGCCCTTCCTGATTGCTCACTTTTTTAATAATGATTTTCGTATAAACCATAAGCATGAAATTCACATCATTTCTTTGGTAACAAGATCTGATGACTGGACTACAGGGCTGCATGAGGTTTTCAAGATTAGCAGCTCATGAAGTATCTTGTACAAATGCAGGTATGCAGTTTGCCTCTCTCTCTTACATGTTCTTAAATGCAAAAAGAGGGTTCATTTACTTACTTCAATAGGTTTAACTAGGATCTTCATACTAATAATAGTGGAAACTTTGACACAAAGTAATGATCTGATAATCAAAGGCAAAAAGTGAAAAAAATGAAGTATCCATGAAGTACGTTCCCTGAAATATTTGGGAATCAGTCCATAAATGCTGATTGTCATACTAATTATGAGAAGAATAGGGTTGCAGAGGTTCAATAACTTGCCTGTGCTTCAATAAACACTCATCGTCAAAGTGGGTCTGCCTGTCTCTGGGTTCCCAGCTGTATCAGCTGTGAAGCATCTCATCTCTTGTATCTTTGTAATAATCTAAATGTAATTAATTCTGAAACCCGTTATCAAAATCTGCATTTGTTAAGAAAACGTCAATATGAGTGAGAAAAACTGCATATCTTCAAGTTGACTCAAATGCTCTCTGTATGCAGGTCATTGGTTGACCTGGAGAAGACAGTGATACCAATTTAATACATATGACAGATACTAAATTTTATACAGACAGTCTTCCTGGACTCTTTGATAGAGCCCGTGCATTAAATTTTGCTGGTCATAATTGCTGAAAGAAGCCAATTCAATGCTACTATCAAACATGCAGATGGGACCATTACGAAGGCTGGAAGCCAAGGTAAGTTTTGTCTCTGGCAATGAGTGGTTTCTGTACAGCTTTGAATTTATTCATTTATTGATTCATTATCAGATATTATTGTCTGATCTGCTAGGAATACACAGAAAAGTCAGAGACACAATTCATACATGTGGATAGTGTCCTTATTTATGGTGTTTACTTGATAGAAGGCAATGAAAACAAAACAATTCAGAATGTTTACACATAAAACTATTTTTCTCACTTCTTCCACTTCTGTCCCACAACATTAAACAGTATGTTATTAATAAAATTAGTTGCACTTAATACTAATCTCATTCTACATTCACTGTTCTCAAAGCTTTTTTACAGATGTGACCATTTGTTAATTGATAGGCAGCAAACACATTTAGTTAACCTGCTCAGTGGAATAAAGGGCAAACACTGAGCAGGTCAAGAGTGTAGAGATGATTATGCAATAAACTATGTAGGATATTAAAAATACTTTTTTAATAGATGGAGGTGCTGGGGGGGGGGTGGGGTGTTCCTGCATGCTCTGCCCTTGGTAACTGGCCAGGATAACAACACCTATTAGAAGAAAGTAAATGGGTGAGTCATGTTAAAGAAGACGACAAATATCAACCAGATTAAACAGTAACTGGGGAATTACAAAAAGACTTTTCAAACAGAGGAATCAGCCTGGAAAGAAGTATAAACGCAGCATAAAAATGTGTAGCGTGGGCTGTCGGAGTGGGGTGCAGCAAGGAGACACCCACACCCACAGTGCACACACTAGTGTTTTCTCACTAGTGTGTGCATTGGTGGATTGCACCAAGCAGCAGGGGTCCACACAGAGGCAGAGTCCCCACGTCTGCCAAAGGGAGGGTGAGCACATCAAGGAACCCACGTGCCCCAAAGAGGGACGTGTGCCTGGAACCCACGTAGCCTGGGTGCTCCCAGCATTTCAGTGGGTGGGCAGGTGGCATTAGAACTGTTAAGATTAGTTGAAGAGGAGTATTTAGGCATTTGCAGATGTTCATTAATATTTTAAAAGTGCCTGATACCGTGTTGCATTGCTGTACAGCTCCTGAGTGTGTAGTGCAGTAATTGCCTTTTAACTCCATGTCATTAGTAAATCAAAAAAGATTTGGTCTGAACTATTTGAAAGGAGCAGTTCTTCCTTTTAGCACAGATAATATCAGGCTACTGCAACACTGTGTCCCTTTGAATCTCATTTTATGCTGAAGACACCAACAGCTTTTTCATTCAATGTCCTGTTGCACTAGAAGGTTTCTAGTAACGTTTTTTACGCCGTGTGAAATAAAACAACGATGGCAAAACTGAACCATGCACGTGGAAGTATATGGCATAATACCTCAATTAAAAGGTAAATTAAAACAAAGGCTTGATGACAAAATTTTGGTGTAGGTGTAATTCTTATCTAAAAAAAATCATCAAAATTAGATTTAATTCACTAATGTGTATTTGGTTTGAAATCCTTCACACTTTGCTGAATAAAATTGCAGTAACTTGGTTCAGCCACGGGTGGGTTTAGGACACGACTGAGGCAATCAAATCTAGCGTTACTGCTAAGAGGAATCAGGTCTCTTTCACTCTCAGTCATGTCCTCCTTTCTCTCCCACTTGCCATCACTGATCATCCTTTCGCCTTTTTGTAAAATAGATATACTCCGAAGAGGAAATCTGAACTCTTTAATTTTTTTCTAATGAGTTTGACTCCCTGAAGCAGCTCATTGTGGGATACTGAGAGACTCAATAAAGAGCCTGAATGTTCCTCAAGAGGCTTGAAGGAACTAATCTAGTTCTGCTTCCAATTCTTAATTCTCTCTATTTCTTAAAGTTTGGAGAATTTAGTCAATCCATTTCTACCTCAAATGTAGCAGCTGAAATAATATTTTCTTTGTTTCAACATATCTGGGCAGACTGCAGAGACTTGTTAAATGAATATTTTGTTAAGGCTGGGTTTCAGATTAAATTTAACTGCAATTGTACATACAGTTTAATGAATTGACATAAAATGCATTAAAATGTGCTAGTATAATTTAAAGAGTAAAATCCAACTTAGAATAATTGGATTGGAACTTGGGGACATTTAAGGGTAAATATATGCCTGGCTTAGATTAATGCTGCTTCCAATGATAAGTCCTAAATTAAACCTTTGCTCCTTATTTTTCACTTTGTTGCTCCTCCTCTGCATTTCAAAAGATGACAATCTAATTCCACATATGCATCTGACCTTTCTATCTCCTAGCTCCACATGACATAGGTGGGACAGAGACTCTGAATGCCTTTCTCTGACACATGATCAACAGTTGTCAGGCACAAAGGCTCACTACCAAATGGAAATTTCACCTCTGCAGCAGTCAGAGAGTTTAAGCAATCATCACAGGACTGTGATACCACCTCCCAAATAGAAGACTTATCAGAGAACTACTGTGTTTCATTCAAACTGCCAAATTCAAACCTGTCACCTGCCTTCTCTCAGGAAAACAATAAATCTCAGCAGAGTTAGCTTGGTGAGTAAGTCTCACACTAACCAGACTTTTAGGGTCCAATTTCACCTTCATGAACAATTTTCACCCATCTGATTAAATGTATATCTGGTTTTAGTTGCACTTAAGCCACACTTAAAAAACACTTTTAGTCAGTTACTTGATAACATAGAGGATTTTTCTCAGTTAAGAGACCTATTCATAAAAGATCTGGTACATAACAAAGCCTGAATTAATTTGTCTTTATGGAAGGCTATACCTTTACATTCGACCTTTTATCAGAGGATATAAAAGTGTCTTACAAGAGCAGCTGAGGATTATTACCCACTGCCAACATTTGGAGAAGCTTAAGGTGTGGAGTTTGTAATGATTTTTTTAGTGTCATGTTTCAAGTCAAACATTGGAGAAACAGAGACTAAACAACAGTGTCCTGAAATCCAGGAGCTTTCTATCAGCTATTGTATTATACTGTATTCTCTGTGTGGTCTGCACCTTAGAACAGAATAAGGAATAATGTACAGTCGCCTTGCTGTGGTCTAACAAGTTACCATGACTCAACTGAACCACAGTGTGTGTATTTATCCTTATTTTGCTCTCAATATGAGAAAATCAGGTTCAGTTTAAGTTTCCTTCATTGCTGACTAAACAAAATCAAAATGACTTTATGTTTGCCATAGGCTGAGTGAACTTTTAAACAATCCTGGAAGTAAGGCAGGATGCAGTAATTTTGTAAACCACGAGAACTTGGCTACTATGATAAGCCCTTATTTTAATCAGGTAAATTGCACTTTGTTCAAGACCTAAAAACCCTCACCAAACTACTACTATCATTTATATTGACTGATTACTGACATATCTATCAGTGATCACTGTTTTGGTCACTGATCTGTTGTCTTTCCAATGTATACATCAGATGCGTATATAAGGTACACGTTATATGTACATACAAATATAATGTACTCATCACCTTATCATTAGAATTGGCAGTCCCAGATTTTTTATGTCCCTGCATCTTGCAGCCTTACAGAAAAAGGAGAGATTTCTGCAGAGGGTAAATATCAAGAGGGGCACACAACAAAGATTTGAAGCTTCAAAACATTTATGTAGCAGACAAGGCGTGAAAGCAGATTTTAGCTCTTCCCCTCCTGCCTCCCTAATTCACTCAATTTCACCTTCTGGAACCTGTTTTATTTTTTGTACTAAAGGATATCATGAGCTATTTTCTAACAGATCCAGTTCCATCCATAATAAAAAATTTCATTACCCATGGTGACTGTAAAGGACTCTCCACAGGGAACCAGTAGAAATCCTGTTTCCTGAGATACAGACTGGACAAGGAACTAGAGCACATATTACAGTGGGTCCAGAAGATAGATGGAATAGGATGCAGGCATTTTTGTCCATGTATTTATGACAGGATGAGTTGGGTTGTTTCGGTTACATGATGCTTTCTATGAGCAAACACAAACACAAAACAGATGTCAAAAGAAAACACTTTTCTGTTCGTGCAATAACAGCAGATGGAGGATTGTCACAGAGCCTGCAAGGTATGGCATTCATTTAATTTTGGCTCATACTTCCTGATTACACTCATGCTTACTTCATATCACCTCATTTCTCCTCCACTATTTTTTTGCTTGGAAGCATAAAGAGTGAATATTTTAGTGTGCTAATCTTCTAGAAACAAGCTGCAGACCGAATAGTTTCCCATCACTTTAATTAATGTATACCACACTGTCTGGAGTTCCCAACAGTCACAGTTTCTATTTATTGGGAAACCTTTAACTCTCAGTGAGGATTATTATCTGATACTCTACAAGTGAAGTGTCTGATGAGAAGAGCATGATTAATCAGAAAGTATTCTGAACAGCTAGGCTCTTGGTGACAGGCCCATAATCACAGGCAATAAGAATGTGCACTAAAGCATTTTGTGATTAACATATACGTGATTCTGGCCATTGCTGCATCCACAGCAAAGTGTGAGGACAAGCGGACAAAAACAGAACAATATTTCTTATTTCCGTAATTTTTCGAACAAAGCCTGAACTGAGCAGGAATAAATCTGCAATCACCTTCTCCCTTTGGCCTACAAGAACAATACAGGCACAACCAAGTAAGTAATAAATTTCCTTTTCCCAATTCCAAAAGTACTGACACTCCTTATTCATTCCCTCATGGCCTAGAATATGTCATGTAGTAAGATTTCAAAAGAACTTTTATATTTAGTTGCAAGAAAAGCTGGGCTAGGCATGGCAAAGAGGCATTGATTAGCCTCAGCCTGCCAAAAGGGTCTGCAAAGATATTCTTGCCAAGTGACAAAAAAATATATCTTCTCACTGTGCTAAGTCCGTGATTTTTCTGTTACCTGTTTTCTTTGTTTACTTTCATCAATTAATTAAGATGGCAGTTTGTCTTGCTGTTTTCCAGGCAGCCTAAATGAGAATCATGACAGTGCAGTGATTCTATTAACGCGTCAGGGACACCCGGAAGATCTCCAGAAGGTAAACATCCCTGGTGTGCTCACATGCAAAGGCTTCTCTCCTACAGAGGATAAAGCAGGTAAAGGACCAAACCCCAAAAGTTTTGACTTCTTCTGGATCATTGAACTCCTGTGTTTCTCATCATCCCTAAACCACAATATTGCGGCAAGAGAAGTAAAAATATGTGATGGCTAAGTTAATCAAAATATCTTAAGATAGCAAAGAATTATTGCAAATTAAGCTAGGGTGTTAATTTTTACACTTTCACAGTAAATAAAATACGCTTTAATCCTTTTTCACTGGCAGATAACCTACCTTAGGATGTAAGAACATGCACACAAGTAGTTTGCTGTGAAGTAGTATCCTACAAGTTTGTACATTAGCTAAAACCACAGTAACTTTTTTGTGTGCCATATTCTAAGAAGGGGAACTGTGGATATAACTATCACAGAGGCTTTCACGCTTGAATTACTAGGTCTGTGCCTACAGGCAGAAGTATCTTGAAAATTACTCTTGAAAATTACTTGAAAAAGACTCTCCATTGCTGTAATCCTTGTACAGCCCTTTACACTGGGTACAAAATACAATATAAAATACAATTTTCAGCCACTTTGTCTTCATCTAGCACAAAGGTAAATGACTGAAAGGTGCAGAGCAATGAGAATTATTATACTTAGAGAATCTGGCACTTTATAAATATTAATTAGCAAAGAATTACACTGCCCCTTTGTGGTGCTAAGTATTATCATTCCCACTTTATACATGGTGCTGCAGTCACAGAACAAGGTTAATTTACTAGTTCACAGTAGCTCAAGACAACAACAGAGCCAGGAATAAAACAGCAACACCTCACAGCTACTTGTTAATCATGTGAGCCCCACAGTTCCACTTTCTCGTGTTTGCCTTTCTTACTGCATCTGTTCCCCAAAACAGCTAAAATGATGTCATATTGCTCTCTCTACTTGGGGAAAATATAGGAAGATTCCCTGCAGCAAAAAGCTGTCAGTGTCACAGCACAGTCAGGCAGGGACGGTTTCCCCTGGGACAAGAGGCATGACAGCCAATAAGCAAAACTAGCAGCTCTAAGGGATTTTTTGTTGGCAAAAGGTTGGTTTAAAAATAAGTATTGTCATGTCAATTGTGGTATTTCCATTGAGTCTCTGACATTAAAAAACTTAAGAACATAGCCTGCACAATCTAATGACTGAAATACATTATAAATTGTAGAAAAGATTCAAAGGACTGATGGTGCAACCAGAAATCTTGATATTTTGATGTATCTTGGATTTTTGCTGCTGACAATGCTAAGCAAGCTCTTCTGTGCTCTGGTGAGAAATACAAGGGGTGGGAGAAAATAAATGAAAATAAAAGCAACTTCTCAGAAAAAAAAGGTGTTCTCTCAGTATTTGACAACATCTGTCACATGAAGGCATTTATCTGTAAAAGGGATACTGAAAATTAAATGTTTAGGAACAAAATAAAACTAGCACAACCATTCTTTAGTCTCCTTCACAGACCAAATCACATTCCTATCTTAGAGATAGGTTGTGTCAGTTTTTTTCTTCATTTTAGTAGACTGAAAATTACCCTGCTAGAATGCCATCATCAGAAGTCTCTGTTAATTTGAAAAGCACATTACAGGACATCGCCGGTTCCAGACTTTGTTCGGCAAAGCTTATGGTCACACTTCTGTATTACAAGATAGTTCATGCTATCTAACTGCAATCTGATGCAGAAACCTAAATGTTCATCTGAAAGGACACAATCCACCAACGAGAACAGAAGTTAGTCCAATACTTCTGGAATAAGCAAGAGAACACTATCCTGAACATAACATTGCTGAAGAGAAATGTCTTCTCTTCAGACCTTGGACAAGCAGGTCTTCTGATAGCTTCTAAATGGCCAAAATTCAATGATTTGGAGACCTCTTAAAATATCCAGTTGTCCATATCGAGCATGAACTCCTACAGAAGCCAAGAACAGCATGAGTAGCAGAAGCTTACTTTTTCTCATCTCTTCAGGTGGTAAAGGAAGTATCAGCATGGGGCTTTACAAGTACTTCCCGTATTCCTGCAGCAAACAGGGCAGATTGCAAAATCCAACACTACTCAGTAGCAAAGTATTCAGAGGAAAAAAGAAAATAGAATATAAAGCAACAGCATCTTATATCCTACCAGTAGTTACCTCAAAGAAAGCTCTTACAGGAATTTGCACAAAATGATAAAAGTGACAGATCCAAACATTCATTTGCACTACTTAAACACTACGGGTCTAACATTAAATATATTAAGACCAAACTATTTCTCTTGAGATATGATTGTTTCAGCTCCACTTAGATTTGAGTGATAAATTCAGTATGAAGAAAATCTGAAGCAAAGTGGTGAAGGTGAAGCAAAGTGGAAAAAGGTCAAGCAAAACTGAGGTGGACTGAAAATTGGCTGAATGGCCAGGTACAGAGGTCAGCAGACCAAAGTCTAGTTTGAGACCAGTAACTATTGGTGCACTCCAGGGTGAATACTGGGTCCAAAACTGTTTAACATCTTTCTTAATGATCTGGATGATAGGGTGGAGTGCACCCTCAGCAAGTTCACTGATGACAGAAAACTGGGAGGAGTGGCCAGTAACCCAGATGGTGGTGGAGCCATTCAGGGGTACCTTAATAAGCTGGCGAAATGGGCTGACAGGAGTCATGGAGTTCAACAGAGGGGAGTGCCAAGTCCTCCACCTGGGGAGGAACAACCCCAGGCAACACCGGAAAACAACTTTGCAGAAAAATACTGGTGGTCCTGGTGGACACCAAGTCAAACATGAGCCAGCATGGTGCAAAGGAGATAGAGCCAGGCTCTTTTCAATGGTGCGATGGGCACAAACTGAAGCACAGGAGGTTATGTCTGAACATAAGGAAACACTTTTTTACTGTGAGTGTGACTGAGCACTGGCACAGGTTACCCAGACAGTTTGTGGAATTACCATCCTTGGTGATATTCAAAAGACTTCTGGACTTGTTCCTGAGCAACTGGTTCTAGGTTGGATCAGATGATCTCCAGGGAGCTCCCTTCAGACCTCAACCGTTCTGTGATTCTTCAAATTTGAAAACAAGTCCTATCATTACTGCTACTGATTCCAGAAGTTCTTGGCAGTCATAATGGCCATAAGGTGATACATACAGGACAAAAAGATAACAAAGGGTGAAAAAACATCAGGTTGACTCTTCAGGGACACCAGGTAAGAATATACAACAGAGACTTGATTTTTCCATCTTCTTCATATTAGTTCCTGTATTCAAGAGGAATATGGTGCAACATAGGTATCTTTTAAGGACTGGTGATTTGTAACAGTCTCGCTGACAGTCCTCCACTTCTTGGTGACAGCTGGGACTTGGTAAACAAACAAGAACCCAACTTTTACACAAGCCCAAACCCCAGCTGCTCTAACTTAAATTAAGAACAGCCCTGCTTTCCAGCCCGTCACAAAACTGGAATGTACTGAGCTTTTATTCTGTGCTGCATTCATCTTAAACAGAACTTCTGTTGGCACAAAAGGCATAAAGCAGCTCTGTCAGATACCAATGAAAATCTTTCTGTTGAGTTCAGCTAGCAATGATCAGGTACTAAATTTCTGAAAGTGACATCTGGAAAACAGAAAAATAGTCTGATGTGGTGGACTCTTGGTGCCACAGTTACACAAGTTGTTTAAGCTATTCAGAAGAAGAAATGTTGAGTTGTTTCATGATGATGTTAAAAAGCTGAACTATTAACATTTCCTTGTTGATCATTGAAAATAGTGTATAATCCCCAACATTGCTTTTACTTATAAATTTCCTGTAACAAGTCAATAAACATTCATCTGAAAAGGAGTATGGAGCACATTAAAAGTAGACAGTTCTTAACCAGAAACTAGAGTAGGAAAGATTAGGTTAACGCTGGGGGAGTAACTCACAACACTCAACAAATAATACATTTCCCTAGTTTTTGTCCCAGGCATCCAGTGTTTGTCTCATCCGAGTGACTGAACACTGGATCTGCTATTTACCTTACACAGCTCTCACCTCAAGCAGCCTCTGTGATATATCTCCTGGGTCTCCATTTGTTTCTTGGACCCGACAGTACAAAAATATGGCAATGTTATTCTGTGAAAGATCTCTCATACAAAATGTATCTCAAAGCACTGCTCATAGTTAAATTAAACATTAAATTACAATCCAGAAGAAAGATGTTATGCTGCCAATTCAATCTGAAAAGCAAGAAGAAAAAATGTATGAGGACTTGCATGTTTACTGTGTCTTGTTTCCTATATTAAAAGTTTACCAATAAAAGTGCACATTATTCCCTGATAACCCTCGTCCTGCTAAATGAATGTGAAAACTAGCTTGAACAATACAATGAACTATCTCTTCATATACATGAAACACATCTGCACTATCAATGAAAAAACAGAAGTAATGGGGATCTGGCATGGCTCTTTATACATCCATGAGCTAGGACCCTCTGCTAAAAAAAAAAAAAAAAAGAAAAAAAGCTATTTTGATCAGAAATAAAGATTGTGGTCCGAGTCCTGTTAGCTGCCTTGGTACTTTGGCCATCCTCCTAAGAACCTGTGGCTATATTCCATGGTACCTGAAAATTATACCTCAGCTATATTAACCGTAATGCTAGCCATAACTCTATTAATGAATCTTACTATCATCATTTATTCATTATTAAAAGATTAACACCTCCTTAATGATATCAATTATACTTTCTTTCATGCTTCCTCTAATACTTGAGAAGAGCCTTTTTTTAAATGTCTGCAAAATCTTCCCTAAAATGTTTTCGTTTTGTTTTGTCACAAAAATCTTCACTTGAATTTAGCTACTCATTCTTATGGAGTCTACTACATCCTTTTCATCTCCTCAACTTCCCTCCCTTCACCATCCATCTTTTTTCTTATACTTAGAATGGCTCTTGTGATAGGGAATGTTTCTGTTCTCAGCTTATCCTCTTCAGTAATATGATGACCAACATCAAAAAGAAAATGAGAAACTGCAGATTCTGTAGGAAGCAGACAATTCAAACTTCTCTAATATTTTAATTGTAATAAAAAACTAGCAGCGGGTTAAAAAAAAAGTGAAACTTATAAACCGAATATAACATAATTCATATCAAAGGGTTAAATACCTACATTGCAACAGAAGAGAATGTAGTTTGTTTAATCACATTGTTTTGTGCTGGAAAAAGTGGCAGGACTGTCCAGCATTTCATGTTGCAAGCTGCCTGTTAATATCCATTTGAAGAGTGTTTGGTCCCGGATTGAATCAAAGGTGAATGACACTCCGTGGAGACCGTATGTCTCTCCAAGCTGAGGACAGTCACTGACATTTGGACTTGGACAAACGCATTCTCAGTTGCCGTGCATTTTTGATAGTTAGTGCTCCTGTATAAACAAGATGTAACGTTAGGAAATTAAAATGGTTATGTTTAAACCTCTGCAAAGAGAGTGCAAATGACTATATAGAGAAGACTATAGAGAAGACACATTATATCAGAAAGCAGCGTTATGCCCTGTGTTGTAGAAGATACTACATGAGTGCCAGTGACTAGTATTTTGAGGGCAATATTTTTCTGTATAAAACCACATTAGCACAGTTCACAGAGCTGTAATACAGGGGAAGAGTTTGCACTACCACCTTCACAAATGCTATAAACTCCCACTATTAGTTTCAGGATTGCAGAGTCAACAGCTTTTCCTGTGTCACTAATGGGACAAAGCCTCTAGGATAATGAATTCATTTGACAAAAGCTCTTTCTCGTCCTTTAATAAAGATATTAAAAACCAAACTGCAGATCCATTTCATGTGAGAAAAGTCCTTGCCTTCACCCAGAAGCAGAAACAAGCAGATGCTGGCCTCAGTTTTAATGTCTCATAGCAGACAAAATTCCCATTGGTGCAGAGGGGTCTGTGACGTTGTAAAGAGCACGCGGCATTTCATAAAGCCAGTTGAGTTTCTGAATTTAACTTATGGTGCTGGTGTTGTACAAGTATGTGACTAACTCAGTGAGAGACCATAAAGGAAAGGAATTTTATTTCAGTCAAGACTCATTTCACTCATTCTGTCCTTCTCTCACAGATTTAACTCACTCATTCTTCAACACTATATCCATATATTAGCAAGAACTAAGTAGTCTGGCCATGACAGACAAGGACAGTAGTTCTCAAGACCTCATAATGTCTTCCAGGTTCTTCTTACAGTAGAGGTTATGGTCTAATGTTTGGCTGTGCCTTTCATAGCCTTGGCTTAAGGCTTTTCAGCCTTAAGACTGACAATGACTGTGAAATGCTGTCTCTTCATACTGTCCTATCTATCTGAATTAACAGGCAACACTGAAAATTTACTCACTGTATTTTGTCTCCTTGTTGAGGAGCCTTATAGCTCTAATAGTCTCTCTTCGTACCATATTTGCTTTAGATGACAAAAGCCCAGCAAGAATATACTTTAAGATGAGACAGAGCCCTTCTTCAAAGGTCCTTTGAAGGGATCTCTGCAGACAACAATACACACTAACTGGCTAATTACACATTGCTACAGCTCAGGAGTAGCTCAAAAGAAGTCAGGACTGGAAGGGTTCTCCTGCTGCACGTTCTGATTTATTAGTAATTACAAATGGCAGTCTTTATGTTGATGCAGTCCCCAAGCACTAGGGCCAGATGTGCTCAACACTTGTAGTTCTGAGACCACCTACCAGCAGAAGAATGTAAGTATCATTTGCTGAATACAGCAAGGGCATTTGCTGATAAGACACACTTCTGCATAGCAAGTGACTATACCACATTCCCTAAAGCCCTAAATAATGTCAAGATCTAAAAAAAAAAACCAAACTATTAATTTTTCATTAGGATCGTCTCACCTGTGTGTGATTGTGCAAGTCTGTGTATGCTATAAGCAGGTGTGAGAAAACCCAGAGCTAAGCAGCAAGAATTGGAATGAGCTGGGAAAAAAAAAACCATCTTTGTCCTAATTGACTATATAAATACTTCCCTAGACCCACAAACGTCTGAGGAATCTACCCCAAAGACACTGCAGTCAATTTCCCCTCGCAATCCTTGCATCCTAGCAGATTTTGTGAAGCAAAGGAAAAACCCTGTTGCCCACAATTGGTCAAAGTCAACCATATTCCTTAGATCTCTCCCTACTTGCACAATACAGAAGAATAGCATATTTCAAACAAGCTGAGTCATCAAATGTTTTACAGACTTAAGCACATAATCATAAAGGAGGAAAATAAGGAAAATACAGAGGACAAAAAAAGGAAAAAAAAATGCATTTTCTGCAGAAGTGATTGAAACAATACTGTTTTAGTGTAGAAGGATGGACTAAGACAGCAGAAGCTGCAGGGCAAAGGTTTGACTTTCAAGAAGTTATAGTTAGTTCCACCATCATGCCAAAACAAACAGAAAGTCACACCAAAGGTCATCTGAGGGTGTTCTTTACAAACAGGAACCATAAAAATAAGAAATGCCTAAAAATGATTGATTTGTAGGAAGCTAGTACTGGTTAGTGCTTCGATATGTATTTACCTTCTTCTATAGCAAGATAACCTAGGAAGACAAAAGACTTAAACTGAAGAAAGGACAGGTTATATAAAAAAATATAAGTAACCAAGCTTTGAAGTGTAAAAAATCCAAAGTGACTACATCAGACAAAATGAAAATAAAACTCTTTCATAAACAGCTCTGCCCATTGTGTCCTTGGAGACAGATCCTTGCTTGTGGCTTGGGACAGCTCAGTGGCTTTCTGAACTGCATCAAACTTTGCCAGTTTCCTCAAATCCCAAAGAAGTTCATCTGGTGATCTCTGGGTCCTGCCGACTGCTCCTCTGAGCTCTCCTCTCCTCTTGCCAGACCTGCCAGCCCTTCTCTACCAGGTTCCTGCCAGCCTGGAACCTTCTCTACCAAACAGGCCCTGTAGCTCCCCAAAGCTGCACCCACCCTCTGCTGTCCTTTCCAAGGGCTCTCCTTTTCCAGCTACTTCTTGAATGGACACAGCACACAACTGAGAACACACACACACACAAAACAAATACCATCTGTCACATATGGGAGTTTTAGTTTGTGTATGCATTGACCTGAGACAAATTCTTTAGGCAAGAACTGAACTAGATGCAATCTCTCTGGCTGAGCTGAGAGGAACAGTAATAAATTTGCTTCCTGTAAGCCAGTTCTACAGATCTCTTAGTAAATACAAGAAGAAAACAGTTTCTTCAGACCTTATATTCTACCGGAGGGTGAATTACTTTTGGAACAAGCAAGCCCCATAGGCTTTGACAGAAACACTTGGGGACAGATCTCCTCATCCATCCGCTGTTACATAGCTGAAGTTACACCACAATTCCACTCAAAGTATAAGAGTATTCCACATTGATCATATGATTGAGAATATGCCATGTTGATCATGTAACAGGCACACATCTAATGATGCATGGAGAGTATTCCTATGTCGTGGCTCAACAATCAACCTTCACACAGCCAAATCTGCACCCATCACCTGAATGGCAGTAGTAGGATGGCTGTCATGTCACCCATCATGTGTGTGATGGGGATGGGAGAAATAGAGAGAGCAAGGTTAATAAGGAACAGGGTGACAAGTGATGTACTGCCAGCACAAGTTATTCTACTTATGGCCCATTGACTCTTGTCTTCTGAGGGGCGCCTGAGAAGGAAACTGGTGGGAGGAAGACAGATTAATTGCTCTGGTACAACAGCTTTGGTCTGTGGGATGAAAGCTTCTCACCCTGCCCTATGGTGAGAAGAATGTGCTATAATTCCGTTTGAATTCTCTATACTGTATTCAGTCACAACCACTCCCTGGCAAATGATGATTTCAGTAGAGGTAGCGAAGTGAGGAGAAAGCCCATTTGCACCATATCACAGACAATCCTGAAAAGAAACTTAGACAATCCTCCAGATTCAGGAGTCAAGCCTGAATCTGGGAGGAAACTTGTTATGAATTTCCTGTGCCTAAGGAATGAAAGATGCCAGCTTTTCTGGAAAGTTGTGATAAGGAAGCCAATCCTTTTTTTTGGAAGTTGTAATTGAGGCTAGACCTAATTAGTTCTTAAATTAGAAGACAAAACCTTTGTCACACTCTACTCCAGCCTGTGTGCAATGATGACCTACTTGAGTTTGGCCAAAATAGATGATCATTGTAGGTCCTTTCCAACTGAAATATTCTATTCTATTCTATTCTATTCTATTCTATTCTATTCTATTCTATTCTATTCTATTCTATAATTCTGTATCTAAGTTTGCATGAGTTTGAATTGATTTCCAGACAGAATTTGCCCCTTTTCTAAGAAGCCACACCCTGATTTCACACTGTAGAACTGAATTACAAAAGCATAGCAACTTCTATTATCTGTCTGATTTTTGGCCACTGAGATGTCTAGCAAACAATCTGGGTATTTTCAGCTCAACCAAACCTTTTACAACAACTGTGGGTACCAGGATCTTCTTCCACTCTTTGAAAAAAAAGGTAGCAGTAGTAAAATAAAAAAGATTGGTGACAAGAATCATGCAGGAAAACTCCACAGAGAGGATCACACAAAAATGGAACCCCAGTAGAAAAGCAAGGCCATTAAAAAATGCTGGTGAAGTAATGGTTCCCAGCAAATGATCTGCACCTCTGGAGCATGAAGAAATTGCTGACACTGTTGACTTTGTGTTTTGACATAAAGATATGGAAATATGCCAATAATGTAGATGCAAAGAGGAACTGCAGCTAGAATTGAGAAGGGAGCTTAGTCTCCAATTGCTCCTGGAGTCTCTACTGAGACATCTGTCTGTGGCAGCCCTTCATTCCAATTATGGGTTTTTTTGCAATACAATGATGTGTAGTAAGACACAGGTTATAACTCTCCTCATATAATTCTATACAGAATATTTAACAAGCCGTCATATCTGTGAGTCAAAAGGAATGGGGATGAGACCTCTAACCAATGGATTTAGAGTTATATGTCCCATATTTGTCATTGTCAGTATTTTAAACTGCCATAATATACTCTGAAGAGTCTCATTAACTATATACAGCAGAGAGGTTTTATCAACTATTTCTTCCCAGATATTTCTACTTAAAAGTATGTTCATCACCTGATAATCACTACATAAATTAGACTGAGATCTGGATGGCTACTGCTGTTCTTGTTGCAGTAACAACTCAGAAGTAGTACACAGACATGAGCTGCTCGTTTGTCAAAACGTTTCCACACCAGGTACCAGAGATAAAATGTATGTCTCAGACAAGCCTTTTACCATGACAGCCAGATGCTGACACTGAGACACTCTGCACCATGCAGCAGGACTGAAGATGCCCAATTTTGAGAGTCTGACAAGTAGAACCAGTGGTATCTTTATTTACTATGGATTGCAACCATTCAGTGTTAGTCAACAACTAGTAGAGATGTAAAAGGACCTTTCCATCAACAACTGAACTAAGAAGAGTTCAAATGCTTCTCTGGGAGGGAAATTAATGTTTTCATAGTATTTTATCAGACACACCTCTGAAAAGTTGAAAAACAAGCATCACTGAAACCTGCAAGACTTGTAGTCTTTTTTTCCTCTTTGAAATGAAATATATTATGATACAACCAACCACAGTAGCAGGAGTGTTTTACTAGTGTAACCTCTTCAAGCCAGCACAGATTTATTAAATATTTAAGAGCTCAGAAAACTAGTGGGAAATATATCAGTTTTGATCACAATATTCTATGTACCAATTTTGAAATTAATTACAATTTTCTATAATAATCTTTCTGACATTAGCTAAGTAACTGTGCATATGGAGCCACACTATGCTACAGAAAACCTCTCTCCTCTTTGAAATACAAATAATTGCTATGTTAGGTGACAAATGTGACAGCTACATTGATATTACAGCCAGAAGTGCTACAAGTGTCCCTGCAGCTGAGACTGCTTTTCCTGTGTTACCCTTTATATTGAACAGGAAGTTAAGGGAAGTCTAAGGCTCTGTACTTCTAGCAATGAAAAATTACGGACTTGTTCAGCAATTTCTTAAAGCTCCACCAAATTGTCAGTACAGAAATCAGGCAAGTGGCTTGGCTACCCAGTTCTCATTAATCTGCCCTCTGACACGTGTCAGTGAATTCTCTCAGAGAATTTTGTATTATGCTTTAATAAAGCCTCTCAAGACGTATTGAAAGCAGAAGTAATTTTTCACTGAAGGATGTTTGCGTGACAGTTCCTAGACGTGGGCTAATTATTTTTTCCTTGAATGTTTTTTAAAGAATAACTGTCTTCAACAATGCAAGAATAATATTTTGTCATCATTCAGAGTCATGTTAGATTTGTTTGATCTTAGCAGACAGTAAACAACACATACTCCCATTTAGAAATTTAAATGAACCAACTCCTCTAAGTTATTATGCCTATGTTCATTCACCTACAAATTCCATAGGATTAATGATTAAGAAAAAGGGTTGAATTAGTTAGAAAGAGAAGTTAGCTCTCTCAATTGAAACTCCAAAGAATATATTTGGGGTAATGTTATTTTTTATTTCCAGAGCTGCTTATTTATGAAATAGTTATATCAGCATCTCAAACTGTAAACTATCACGGAGAGGAAGGAGATGGGAAGACGACTATGTCCCCAGTATCACCATGTGGGTGCGTATGCTACTTTTAGCCAAGCTCTGTATTTTCTGTCTAATGTAACATCTATTTTTGTCCTCTTTCCATATCATTAACTGGATCCTGTTAGAAGAACCTTAGTGGTATTGTTCAGAAGTGTTCCACTCCCATGATTTTCCTTATTACAACCATTGCCCTCTGCAGAATTACTGGCGTGATTCTAATTAGCTTGCAATGCCTTCAATTAGAGAATACAGTTGTCCCAGTAAAAAAAAAATCCTGAATCTCATCACTTTAAAGATGAATATAGCCTCACTATCAATTCACACTGTCTGCTCATTTCCAACAGAAATTGTATTTGATGTGGAGAAAGGTGAAGTCACAAAACCCATGTCAATTTAACTGTTCATGACACACACAAATGATATGCCAGACAAATAGCTCTGATAAATTCCAGCTTTTCAGAAAAAGCCATCAATTTTGTTTCTGCTACTGCATGGACAGTTTTCCTGGGTTATGTGGTAGAGAAAAAGCAGGCTGTATTTTACAGTGTGAGAACCATCTGAAGAAAGGGACCTCTACCAAGATGAAACACCAGAAGGAAACCAGATTTCCAGGATCTATTGCATGTACTTCTCTGCAATTATATTTTCTTTAACAGGTGCACTGCAGGACAAAAGCGTTCTGTCAATTCACTGTAGATTAAAATCAATAAATCAAGTACATCAAGAATTCTCTTCTGTTTGCTTTATAGATTTTAAGGAACTGTATAGCTACATCTGAGTCTTTGCTGTCTCTCTCTCAAACGTATTTTGTTACTCTTCACAAAGGAAACTGTGAGCGAATTTTGTGCGTACTCAACAGAAGCCTGTCAGGCTAGACCAAGACTGTCAGAAATTTTATTGTGCAAAACCATATCATTTTAATTTCCCATCAGTTAAATGAAACACTGGAGACCCTATCCATTCTGATAGCCCTCCAGGACCTTGGGCAGAGTGATCCCACAAACTCTGCCGATGGATACTACTTCTGTCTCTTCCTTTGAGAACTAATTTGAAGAACTAATTTCTAGATTTGTCTTCTTTTATTCTACTTGAAATTTCTGGGGAGTGAGGGGGGCCAGAGAGAAGAAATCATTTAATGACACTTGTCTGTCTGTCTTCCACTCTTCTATACAGAAAATGAAGTTTCAAAAGATAATCACTTTCCAATTCCTAATTTCGCGTTCCTGTTAGCAAGCACTGTATCCTGTCCAGTCTTGTGAAGTTGATACTACTGTGTGATAGTTCTGAGCAAGCAACACTTAGCTACACCTGGGAGGACTTGTTTATCAATGAGACATTTGAACTAAATAACACTCGATCAATCACTCAGGAGAAATTTGTTTTGGAAATGAAAGGAATTTTAAAAAATCCTCAAACACAAACCCAAAAGTTATTTAGACAGTGCTTACTCTCACAACTTCACAAAGACACACGATATGACGTATAGATTGACCTCCTTGAAGTTTGTGCTGCTTTCCGTTGTTCAAATTGCATTGTCAGGCACAGGTTCCTCCTCATCCATATCTCATACTATGTCCAGCACGTCCACCTCAGCTCCATCATTTTAGCTTTTCTCCTTCCTACCAGGAATATTTATCCTAGCTTAACTTCCTTGAAAAAAAACATGTCCAAGTGTTACAGCCTGACAAGGTGCCCTGAAAACTCCATAGAAAAAGAGCTCTGAAAAAAATCTACACATTTCCCTGCTTCTCAATGACGTGAAAAGTTCTCATCTTCGTATCTTGCAATTGTTCATTTGACTTAAAATGTAACTTTAGGTGTATACGTGACTCATAAATATTAGTCTTCTCCTACTCTCACAAAGAGAGCACTAAAAGCCCCAGACTTTTAAAAGCTCCTCTCAGTATGACTCTGGTAATTGTAGCCAGATGTACTTGATCTCTGTCCTGTCAACTGATGCCCAATTGGACATGTATTCATTATGCAGTCCTGTGAACCACACAGAGGTCTAAAAATTTCAAGAGAATTGGAATAAAGGAGTCTGACTAGTTTATGGTGTATTTGGGGAAGGGCTTCAATTTTAGCCATTTCCTTTAAACAATAAACTGCACATCTTGCCCTCTTAATAGGATTGGTACAGACATTGTTTGTAAACAAGGTGTTCTGCTGGACAAACAAAGGGATGTGAAGGTTGAAGGCTGCGATGAGAAACTTGGAGTTGCTCAGCTGGGATTAAAGAAGGCTTAGGGAGACCTTATAATGGCCTTCCAGGCCTTGAAGGGGGCCTCCAGGAGAGATGGGGAGGGACTCTTTATCAGGGAGTGGAGTAATAGGACGAGAGGTAACAGTTTTAAACTGAAAAGAGGGGAGATTTACATTAGATATCAGGAAAAAAATCTTTATTGTGAGGGTGGGGCACTGGAACAGGTTGCCCAGAGAAGCTGTGGATGCCCTGTCCCTGAGGATATAATCTTCTCATCCAGCATCCCAAGTCCTTCTCCTCAGGGCTGCTCTCAATACATTCTCTGCCCAGCCTGTATTTGTGCCTGGGATTGCCCTGACCCAGGTGCAGGACCTTGCACTTGGCCTGGTTGAACTTCACGAGGTTCACATGGGCCCACCTCTCAAACCTGTCCAGGTCCCTCTGGATGGCATCCCTTCCCTCCAGTGTGTCAACTGCACCACTGAGTTTGGTGTCATCGGCAAACTTGCTGAGGGTGCACTCAATCCCACTGTCCATGTCTCCAACGAAGATGTTAAACAGCACTGTCCCAGTGCTGACCCCTGAGGAACACCACTCATCACTGGTTTCCACTTGGATATTGAACCGTTGACCGCAACCCTTTGAGTGTGGTCATCCAGCCATTCCTGATCCACCAAGTGGTCCATCCATCAAATCTGTGTCCCTCCAGTTTAGAGACCAGGATGTCAATGTGCCCTTGAAGCAAAACTGACGGTAATCTGGGCTGCATTAAATCTAGTTTTCCATGCTCTTCTGTATTTTAAGATATACCTGTTTGACATGGCCTTAGTTATTGCCTTAGTCCTTAAGAAAACTTTCCCAGGGAGAACAGTCCACTACTTATATTTTTAAGATAGGCAACAGAAATAATCAGAGGGAAAGAAAAGTAATGAGATGTTACCTAATCATTCCTTTGCTTTGTATTGAGGTCCTTTCTGTATTACCACATTGTGCAATCTATAATTTTTTTCAATTTCATGACTCAGAAAACATTTACATTATGAACACTGGAAGGGGAATGATTTAGTACCAAAACCAGAATACCAGTGACTTTCAAGACAATTAAACTGAAAAGGTCAAAAATATTTTGACACTACTACACTATTGTGGGTACTTACCAGAGTCTTTGTCTAAAATCCAGACTGTTGGAATCAACATTGTTATTTTCTGACTTTTCTTCAACTCACTCACTGAAAATTTCTAGTTTACTTTAGGAAAAAGCCTGAACAGTTTTGTAACAAGAATAGAGAAGATGCATCAGGTACAGGTAGGTAATGATATTTATAGTACCACTGTTCTTTCTACATTTTATTAAATTTTCACATTTATAGTGTCTCAGGTGGAAGAGGATCAATTCAGATATGGAAAAAACAGACTGGTTCCTGTTTTACAGCTACTACAGATGCTTTACGTCCTCTAAAGGCTGAAAGCAAAGCTGCTGCAGTTTAAATAACCTAGATGAAAGTGGCATTTGCTCAGAGGACTGCTATTTATTATGTTATGGATGCAAAAATCAGGGGGATTAGAGGATCAAAGGTTAACATCATAATGCTCAATCTCAAGAATGGCACATTGATAGTCGTTCAAGAAAAACTAAAATCAGATGATTAAAGAATTTCTCATATCAATCTGATGCATGAAGCATCCCCATTCTCAAGCTTAAGGCTGGAAAAGTCTGTCCACACAGCTGAAAACACTGCTGGGACTCTCCTACATGCACACGCTGTCAGAAGGATTGTATTTAATCAGCATTTTAGCTCCCCACGCAGGCTTAAGGTGCCTAATCTTATGTATTATCTTTGATTACAAGATTATTAGCAAAGAGAAGTAAACTATATTTATCTTTCATAGAAGTATTTACCTGGAAATGTTGATCTTCATTTCACAGCAGAAGCAACCTTGCAAGTATCTTTGACATTTCACCTGGGATACAGAACAGAAAAATCCTTATTATTACTCGGAATAAAACAGCTGAAAGGACATCCAGAAAAAGAACGCAAGTGAAAACTTGGCTTCAATCAACTTATTCCTGTTGATATTAATGAAACCAGGATTTGCCCCATTGACATATCAGAAAATATAATAGCTGCATATGACAGTGTCCAGGCTATATGAGAGAATATAAAAGGGAATAACATGAGACCTCGGGGACAGAATATGGGATTTTCAGGTATAAAATAAAAATCCTGCAGAATTTAGCCAGTTTATTTTCATATAATATTTGTAAGTCTCTGATATGCTCATGTGGAAACATAGAGTACAAAAATGTTTACACAGTGTATACATTTGTTGATTACGTATGCATTGTGCATGATATAATCAATGAGGTCTATGAACTCACATGGATATCACACAAAGCCTTTTCCATTTCCCTCAGTAATCTCACAAATGCCATTATCACCATTTATTAATATGTTGTTACTTTAGTTATCCATTAACAGTATCATTCTGCATTTTCTATTTCTACTTTCTGGCAATTGCTCCGGCTCCTATTACAAAAAACAAGTATATTTTAAGTTTTTCAAATTAAATCCCGAGTTATATGTTTAAGGGAAAATTACTTAAGTAATGCATCAAAATGCATGCTGAAGAGCTCTCTATTCCTTTTGCATGATTAGTTTAAGTTTTAGTGGAAAGAAGATAGGGAGAAGATAGTTAGTGCTGAGACATTTACTCTGACTAAAATAGCAAGATGAGTGCATATGTTAATACCACTGAAGAAGCAGAATTTGTGAAGTGAAAGGGAAGAAACAGCTCCATAAGTCCATGTAAAAGCTCTAGCTTTAGATAATGATTTAAGAGCTCAGGATTTCTGGCTCAGGGAGGCAAAAAATATGCTACATGAAATGTCAGAACTGCTTAAATCTCTTCTCTCAGCTACATTATGTTCAGTAGACAGGGAATATTCGTGGCTAGGAGTATCAGTAAGCATAAAAAACATTGCAGATCCACAGAGTAAGAAAGTACCTCAGCTGCACAACAGCCGAGGAACAAGTTAGTACGAGGACTTAAAGCAAGTACTTAAAAAAATAGTTTTGCACAGGGGAATTCAGGGTAGTATTTGGGCTACCAAATGCTTCTTACTTAAACTCATTAAATTAAAATTCATGACAGAGAAGCAACTGTAATTCTTACCTCCAAAATTATTTCATCATTTATTCACAACTTGACCCAACTTAACATGGAGTGATTGGAAAACCAACCTGGAATTTTGCATTGATATTTCTAAATATAAGAATACAAAGACCCCAGTATTTAGATTAGCAGACAGAATCACAGAGTACCTGAGGTTGGAAGGGACCTCCCAAGATCTTCTAGTCCAACCCCTTTGCTCAAAGCACTTTCAACTGGAGCAGGTTGCTCACAACCACGTCCAGACAGGTAATTAGTATCTCCAAGGATGAAGCTTCCAGTCTCTCTGAGAAACCTGATCCAATGTTTGACCAATTTCTTGGTAAACAAGCTTCATGTTATGTTTAAATGCAATTTCCTGTGTTTCTGTGTCTGTCCGTTGCCTCTTGTCCTATCACTAGGCATCATTGAGAAGAGTCTCCTTTTCTCTGCACCAGCACCTATTTATAGACATCATTGATAAGATTCCCAAAGTCTTCTCCAGGATGAACAATCCCAGCTCATTCAGTATGGCACATTTTTCAACCCCTTAATCATCTCTGTGGTTCTTCCTTAGACTCACTCCAAGTCTGTGTTTTTCTTGTACTGTCGGGCCCCAAACTGAACACAGCACTCCAGATGTAGCCTCACCACTGCCGAGTAGAGGAGGAGAATCACTTTTCTTGACTCACTGGGAATGCTTTCCTAATGCAGCTCAGGATGCTGTTGACATTTATTGCTGCATGAGCTGCTTCATATTCAGCTTGCCATTCACCAGGAACCCCTAGTTCTCTTCTGCTGAGTTCCTTCCTAGACAGTTGGTGCCCAGCCCTGCTCTGGTGCATGGGGTTGTTCCTCCCCAGGTGCAGGACTTGGCACTTCTCTTTGTTGAACTCCATGAGATTCCTGTCTGCCCATTTCTCCAGCCTATTGAGATCCCTTTCAATAGCAACACAACCATCTCGTGTGTCAGCCCATCCTCCAAATTTTGGATCACTTGCACACTTGAGGATGTAGTTTGCCCCCATCACCCAAGCCATCAATAAAGATGCTAAACAGCATTGGTCCTAGTATTGGCTCTTGTGTCTGCCACTAAAGACTGTCCTCCAGCTGGAGGACACACTGCTGATAAAAAACCTTTGAGCCCAGCAGTTCAGGTAATTTTCAGTTCATCTCACTGTCCATTTCTCTAATCATAAGTTACTTTATAAGTTTGTCTAGAGCATGCAATTCAGAGAACATGTCAAAAGATCAAGATAAACAACATTCACAGTTCTCCTCTTATCTAATGAGTCAGTCAGCCTTTCACAGAAGGCTGTCAGGTTGGTCAAGCATGACATTCCTTTCATAAATGCATGCCAACTACTCCAAATCACCATCTGTCCTTAATATGTCTAGAAATGGATTCCCTGATTATTTGCTCCATGGCTTTCCAGGGCCAACCAGTTTGTAGCTCCCAAGATCCTCTCTCCTGCCTTTCCTGAAGATAAGAATGACATTTGCTTTCTTCTAGTTCTTAGGAACCTCCCCTAAACAAAATGACTGTTCCAAACCAATTAAGAGTGACCTTGCAATGATGCAATGACATCAGCCAACTCCATCAGCACTTGTTGAGTCAGGTCCACCCATGGACTTGTTTGTTTAAATCTTCTCTAACCTAACTCTCCTCGACCAAGGTCCCAAACTTTCCCACTAGTCTCAGAGGCTGGTGAAAAAGACCAGTCTCAGAGAACACGTTTCCATTTTAAATTCAAGAAGGTATGACGTTGTTGATCCTTTCAAAGATGACTGAAGATACCAGTAATCACAGTAGGTGTCTGAATGGACCTTAAATGGGGACTTTGCCAATCTTGTCTTTTTTACGCCAGATGCATCTGAACAATGAATACAATGATCAGAAACTCAAACCAAGTCTCAGTCAACCTTCTGGAATATGTTAATTGCAGTAACACTTGAGAGAATGAGAATAAAGAAGGAGAAGTGATTAGCACATTAGTTTCTTCTGGCCCGAGGAGATTATAATCAGGAATTAAACCCTCAATGTTTAATAGTGTAGAGAGCATTATCATGTTCAAATTATTACCTCTCTGGGCTCCCTACTTATGCTTTGAAGAGGAGGACCACTAAAAGACGGATCTTATCCTTGACAGGTAAGTAATATACCAGTATTTTGCAGGAAAGTTGTATGATTTCAATAAAAATTTAAAAAGCACTTACAAACTTGATAAAAATAAAGACTGTCCCAGAAGTCAGATCCCTTCTATAGTGGCAAAGCATGAAATATCCTTTGCATCCAAACAAAAAAAAAAAGGAAAAACATTCCTTCTCTAGGTTTTTCTGTTCTGCAGCAGAATAATAATAATAATAATAATGTTTTTCAAATAGCAAGCATCTGAGCAATTAGAAAAAGTGATAACTGAGCATGCTGAAAAGTTTTATGTTACAATAGATCTATCATCAAGGCATAACAGGTCAAAAATCACAAATGAAAAGAAACCATTTTATTCTATTACCTCTTCCTATCTTTGGAAGAGTCACAGGAGAATGAAGTACAAACAAGGCAAAAGATTCTACTCGATCAAAAATAAAAGACCCATTACATAGCCTTAAATTCTCCCTTAGAATTTGCTACATAGACAGTTGTCACAAGTAGACAGACTTGTGAAATTTTCCAGTTTTCAAATAGAACACTTAAGATCCCTTCAAAGGACACCATGCTGTTTGCCAAGTTCATCTGCTAAGATGTCATTTTTCTTTCTTGGAAAAAAGGAAGCAAACACCCCTATCCCCAAATGGTTATGATATGTTAATTAACCTCTAATTTTTAGAATCACAGAATCACAGAATCTTAGTGGTTGGAAGGGACCTTTGAGATCATCGAGTCCAACCACATTAAAAAAAAAAAAAACACAACAAAACAAAACCACACACAAACAAAAAAACAAAAACAAAAAACCTTAAAAGAAACAACAAACCAACACCACCCCAAGAATCCCCAACAAATCCATAAAACCCACACACACACAAAAAAAAAGCACCCACCAATTAAGCCACACACCCACACCCCACCACAGACCAATAACTTTGGGCACTAGAGCCTGCCCTGAAGAGCCATGTCTACACGTTTCTTAAATCCCTCCAGGGACAGTGACTCCACCACCTCCCTGGGCAGGCTCTTCCAGGGCCTGACCACTCCTTCAGTAAAGTCATTCTTCCTAATATTCAATCTAAATCTCCCTTGCCGCAGCTTCATACCATTCCCTCTGGTCCTGTCGTCATTCCCTTGGGAGAAGAGACCAACCCCCACCTCTCTACAGTTTCCTTTCAGGGAGTTGTGGAGGGCAATGAGGTCTCCCCTCAGCCTCCTCTTCTCC
>BJBW01010028.1:0-12795 GCA_004320125.1 Scolopax mira
TTGGCCTTCCTGGCCACAAGAGCACACTGCTTGTTCATTATCATTTTGCTGTCTACCAGGACCCCCAGATCTAGGGGGGTGTCTCCTATTCTGAGCCTTCTAGGGTGGTTCAGAAATGCATCTGCTTTTGTATTTATTTCTTTTTTGGAAGCAGAGGGTTATGCTGAGCTCCTAGAGCTCCTGTGGTGACAGCCTCAGCAGGATGTCACCTCCAGGAGCCATTTGCCAGGTCACAGGCATAGAGATCGCTTACAGCAATGGGACACCCTCTGTGGTGTCAGCCAGAGCCTGCATGGAGCTGGTGCTCTCTGTCTTGAAGAGCAAACAGGCTTCTTCCAGAAGTCTCCATCTTCTTGAGCAAATACGGATTTACTGAATGCTCCCTCTCTTCAGATGACTAAAATTTAATCATTGCCTAAGCCCCTCTTAAGGCCTGTGTTAAGACCTGAGAATTGTATAAACATTGATCCTTTGGAAGGTGGAAAATTTAATCTCTGGTAAGAAAAAGGGGTTTGAAAATTATGCTCCCAAGCAGGCAGCTGAACAGCAGCATCTTCAGAGATGAGGTACTGTAAAGCAGTGTGCAATCATCCCACCGTTTCTCCCATTTTCACCACTTCAGCTGACAAATTGAGTCTGTTTTCAACTTTCATTTTTGATTTGATGTCTAGAGTTCCTCTTGTACTGAGGACTTCATGATACTGACTGACCTGGTGGGAAAATGGCAGGCAAAGTTCTGCATCAGTGCCTGCAAGTAATGCGTAGGGGAGGAAATAGCCCCCTTACTAAAGCAATACACAGCAATGGGCCCTGACTTAGCTATTTTTGCTTGGAAAGAGCTAATATTAAGGTTCAAAGGCAAAGGGAACATTTGAAATTGCTTGAAAAAAAAAAAAAAAGCCCCGAGAACTAAACAGAGATGATCATTTTGGTGCTGTAGGAGTCAGTGGTGGTCCCACAACTCAAACACTAGCTGCACCCGCTGTGCCCAGCTGAATTGAATGTCCCCTGAGACTCAAAAGATGTAGTAGAATTAGAGAATGGAAAGATAATAAGTGAAGGGAGGTGAGAGATGTACTGCAAGAATTAGTGGTCACTCCTGTGACGTTTCCAGGTTGTTTGTATAGAGGTGTCTTCCTGCAGCACAATTAGAATTGTGGAACTCATTGCTGCAGCACATCATGGGCACAGCAAATGGAAATGAGTTCAGAAGGGGACTATACATATTAGGGGAGGATGGCTCCATCAGAAACTATTAAACATAGTCATCTGAAAGTAGCCTCTGGCTCAGGAAGCCCATAAACATCTATCTGACAGGTTCTGTGAGAATATCAAATGAATACACCCTCCATCCTGTCCACCCGCCGTCTATCTGAGGCAAGTTGTTGGTTGACAGGGGCATCTGACCCAGGTAGTCTTCTCATTTTTAAGGATTCAAATGCAGTTGGTTTTCCTCCTTTCTAAAAAAGCTCCTGGTTGGGAAATCCCACTTAATTCCCCGTCTTTTTACAGTTGGTAGGTGCAGGGAAATGCTTTGCAAGCTTTGCATGAGGTTTCTGTGTCTGGAGACAAATGACTGTCTCAGTGGTATTAGCTGTCACTGAGCCATCTCTTTTTCCAGACACACAATACCAACATATATTAAAAAAATATCTGTGTGGCAGAAAAGAGTCTTCAGAAATGGACCATTAAAAATCAGGTGGTGACTGGATGCACTTTATATGCTGAGTTGAGTTTCATTGGTGTTTTTCTTAGAGATAGAAAGTGTTAGAAAGACAGAATCTCAAAGGAATGCATAAACTACACAGGGGTTATTAGATAACTCAAGTTGTTCCACTTCCCAATAGAGTGCCAAGAGGGAGAGAGTTGTGTGTAAAAGGTTTACGGGAAAATAAACACTTTTTCTTTCTGCATTTTTTTCCTTTTTCCTTTTCCTTTCCTATGTTGCTGCCATATAAGAAAACCTATATATACAGGGATAAGACATAAGAGGAGACAAGTTAAGTGATGCAAGTGCTGTTCTCTCTAGAGTTTTAAGTTTCTAATATGAGCAAAATTGTGCGAGGCCTGATAATTTTGTCTCACCTACAAGGTCCAAGTTTTGAATCAGAAAGGTCCCCATGGGCAGACCCAATGGAATACTTAGGGTCCCTAAAGTAAGAAGGACCCAAAAAGCTCTCCTTTTCCCCTATCATGTATAGATTGTTGGATGCATTGACTGCTGTCATCCCTTTTGGTGACTTTTGTTACCTTGCCATTGCTATCGGGAAAAAATAGCTATAAGATGGTGGTACTGGAAGGGACATGGCACATGGCAGAAGACAGGAGGGAAAAGGCTATTAAGTGAAACAGTGGAACTGACTGGATTACGACTAAAGGGTAAAGGTTTATTTCATGTTTGGAAGGCAGCATACTTCTTAAGAGAATGTTTTTTTTCTTCCTGGGAAAAATAAGGGGGTTCTTGAAATAATTAGGGGAGAGATTTCTGTACTCACTGGAACTGCAGTATGTTCATTGCATTTAGAAAAACAAAGAGAAATGTTACAGTTTCATTTAGTTATGTTCTCCACACCTTGTACAAACCTAGTCTCTAGGTAGAAAAGGCTCTCCTCTCTGTCCCTCACACCACCAGAGCCTATACAACAACTCTAAAACATGCTTCTAATTTTCACTCAGTCCCCCATGCCCTGGAGGAGCAGCATTTGGAGATGATCCCCCTTGGCCGGAGAAGTGCCGAGTTGCACTTCAGCGTGTTGCTTTCATAGAAATGCTGCCTTTCTTGCAAGAGCACACAAGGAAGCATAACACTGGCATTTCTCAAATGTCAAGTAAGGTAACTTGTTATCTGACACATAATTATATACTTTAAACATTACTATAAAAGGAAGAATTGCTGGGGAATAAGAGAGCCCATCTTTTCTGAAGATGCTGCGGAGTTCTGCTCAAGGCAGCAGTACTACGCTGCAATAACATGGCTTTGTTTAGCTCACTGACTATTAGACAAATGCTTTGGAGAATAGTGCAATTAGAGATCTGAACAATAAAATCAGAGTAAATAATGAAGGGTGGGAGCAGGGAGAGAGAGAGAAAATATCAGCAGACACCCGTGACACTGGGTTTGTGCAGCTGCTTTTGTCTCTGTCTCTTCCTCTGCCTTCCCTGTTCTCCTGCAGTATCCTGCCTAAACACAGCTGTGTGGGGTATGGCCCTGCTTTATGTTATAGCTTTTCCAGGGGTGGCCATGGGCTTCTGATCCTTGGGGAGAGGAAGTGGCAGGGAGATGCAGGATTGCTTCCCTAAGTGATGAGAGATGGTGCAGAGGAGAGCTGGTTCCAGCAGGACAAGCGATGCTGAGAGGCCCTTCCCATGGATGGACCTCCACTTGTGCTCCTTCTTGACTGCAATCCTATGTCTCTTTCCTCACAGGCCCTTTGGTCACCTTGGGGTCCTGGCTGTGCTCCTGGTGAGCTCCCCACTGCTTGGGAGAATGCCCTCTGGAAGAGAGTCACTATGGCTCATGGAGAGTCTCATAAGTCCCCCTCATGGAGAGAGTCATGGTAATTCAAAGCATCACCACTCAAATAACTATGCTGGGGTTTTTTTTGTGTAAAGATATATAGCAAGAAGAGAAAAGAGGTTATAGGTTTAAAAGGCTGCCCACTTAAGTCTTCATTAAGGTTTATAGTTTTTCTCATAAATGTGGACATATCTAACCACCTCAGACTGACCTCACAAGCTCATGGTCTCTCAGGCTTGGCTGTGAGAGCAGCTCCTTGGCAACTTAATTAAAAACCAAAACCTTTTCCTGTACAGGAAGGTAGTGATCTTTTACCTTAGGAAAATGAGCTGTTTAATTATAGCTGGCAGCTGAAAATAGTATCTTTCGAACCAATGGCCCACTTGCTGTACCCTGCCTCAAAGTCTGTTTTTTTCCACTTGTGTTTCTGACCAGGTCTTTGAGCCAGCCGTGTTGTAGGATGATATATGAAGTGGGAAAACCATACAGTCTATAGGTCTCCTCTGTTATTCACACATATGTAGAAACAGAAGACCAAATATTTTTCTTTGGATTTGAGCAAATTATTTCCGTGCAAGACATATGAGACAGCAAGAAGTTTACTCCAAGACATTAGGCCAAATGTACCAATTGCTGCACAGCTGTGCAAGCAGAGAAATAGTGAAAATGCTTCTCCACCATCCTAAGCTAAGATCCCTCCAGCAGTACTCATAGGCTGCTGGGACTTCTCCTGGCCACCTTTTCCATTACACCAAGCTCCTGCAGGAGCTGAGATGGCAGAGGTGGGACTGATAGCAAACATTCTTTTGAGAGCTGGTAGTGATGGTTTCTATGAAGCGTATTGCTGAGTTTTATCAGATTTTCCCATGAGTGAGATGTCTCCAAAATGCATTGGGAATACTGAGACCTCTTGCTCAGCACAATAAGCGTAGCTTTCCCAAGGACAGCAGAGTCTGTAAATTGAGCCTGGCTGGATTTGAAGCAATGATCACGTGGCAAATCTAAACACTGCCAACAAAACCACATCCATCACTAGCTGATACTAATGTAACAGAATTAAGAGTCAAGCCCCTTATAAACTGGTTAAAATCATCTGGCTATAATACCACCTGCATGGGCAAATCCTGAAACCTCATTTGGTATCTAAACAAATTAAGCAGACATCTTTTGGGGGAATCCAGTTCAGCATAAAGTGAAGGAGAAGTGAGTTGCTCAAAACAAAAAATTTCCATTGCTTTGTCTAGTAATAGTAATGGCAAAGCTGACTCATGAAGTTAGAGACAAGAAATTCAAATCATAAATATGATTGTCCTTTATTACATATTCTGATTAAGAGCCTTTTCCTGCTGTTTAGTCCCTCCCAATGTCTACACTCCAAATGTCTGTCACTCACATACAGATAATTGCATGAGGAAGATTCTCCCATACCCCAGGACTGGTAGTCTAGACTTAATTCATCAGCAATACAGAGATGAATGAGATGATGCATTCAAGTCACTGCAGTTTAGAGAAATGTCTCCTATACTTGTCTCTGCTTTTGGGGAGATTGTTCTGAGATAATACAAATGCAGTTGTGACACTGATTAGGTATTTTGTTGAGAGTCACCTATAACTATTCAGATATTATTCACAAACACTCTAAAAGCTGGAGCTGAACAGAGAAGTATGTCTGCCCCAAAGGTTTTTCACTATCCTACAGGTTCACGGAAGGATGGATAATGTTTTCGCTGTAGCAAGGATGTCATGGTTACAATACTTATTTTAGCAAGGATATTATTTTCCTGCAGATTAACAGACCTTTCAGTGTGCCACAGCCTCAAATTCATTTTCCTTATCTTGGCTCCTATGCCACAACCATCACCATGGCACTTTGGTACTTTTGCAGAGAATATTATGCATTAACCAATAACTATTATAAATCCAGCAAAAGACTAAACCATGAAAAATCAACAGTATGCCTCCCTTGAATTTCCTATATTTAAAAATTTCCTTGGGAATGTACAATAATATTTGAAGTTTCCTGTTCCTCTTTTCTGACCTTTGGCAAGACCCAAAGGTGGAGACTATTGTCCCTAGACTGCATAGGGACAACTCATTAGACAGTTTTGAGCATTTGTGAGTAGTGTTCAGTTGTTTCTCATTGTACAGAAAGATGACCCCATGGCCATTGTTTCACAGTAAACTCATTTCAGAATAAAGGGTAGGGTAACTGCTACAGATTTGTTAAGGCTCACACTGAAAACATGAGGTATAAAGGAGGGTTTTATGTTGTATATTTTGGATTTATTGCAATTTCTAAAGCACTAAATGATCCCTTACTGGAGTAGTTCATAGTACTTTTGTACCAAAAAACTCCCACTGAGCATGAAGTTACTGTCTTTTGGCTTACAGAAGACTAGCTCTGGACTATTAAATTAAGTAGGTGCAGGCACTTAAGCTTAATAATTTATAGGTTTACACTGAAAAATGTGGTATGATTTAATCCCAGGCCAACTATAACTTTCCCAAAGGATTCCTGGTCATGATCTGAACAGCAGCTTAAACCAGGGACTTCTCCCAGTAGGCAACTGGGATGGGGTGAGAGCATTTCCTTAATAATAAGGATGCCAACCAACTGTGTCTGTTGACCTTAGGGGTAGAGAGGAGCTCTAGCATTTAGCTCATCAATGTAGATGAAGCCAAAGAAATCAGACTCCATTTGCAAAGGATTTTACGTCTTGGTTGGGAAGGCAGGTTTAGAGAAGAAAGCCATGAAACAGCTTAGCACTGTTTCACATATATGACAGTTGGCAAGTTGTCTTGGCTAAAAGTATCTTTATGGTTTCAGCCTAACGTCTGAGGGCATCTCACTTAGGTAATCTGAATCTACGGTTTGGGCTAGGGGGTTAAAAACATTTGGGACCTACGTTAGACACCAAGTGAAGTTTCACACTAACACAACTCAGTTTCTTCATGTTCAGAAAGCCACAATGAGGCTTGTCCCTTAATTCAGATACCCCCTTGGAATGAAGAACCACTGGGAAATACGGACCCTGAGGATCAGGGATGCCCAGTGGTGGTGGCTGGGCAATGTTGCACAGTGCTGTATAAATGCATATTCCCCAGGGTACACAAGAACAGCAGAAACCCCATCTCCTTTCCTCAGCATCTTCTGTAAATCACTCTCAACAAATACATTTCCCCGGTCCCTCTGAAGTCGGTCTCTTCTTACCTTAGCAGCTCACAGCTGCCCTTTTTTGCAAGATTTCAACCTTGCAAACCATCTGAGCATCTCTGAAGGTTATTAACAAGGTGTTAATTATGTCTCTGCTTGCCTGTGAGTTACCAGATACTCTTAGCTGGATCTTTGCAAACTCCATGGGGACGCAGGCTGTTCATGCTTGTCTCCAGGCTGATGAGATCACAGCAAGCAATCCTGGAGCTGGTGCAACAGGCAGGCTCCTGTTTTTATCTTGTTGCTATAACAGCCAGTGCCGGCTGTGGTTGATTGATCATAAGAACATCAAATTTCTGTGCATTTTTAACTATGCTGCGTCTCTTTCTGAGACAGTAATAAATCAGCTTTTGAAACTGGTAGAATAGGTAGCTTTCTGAATCCGCTGAGATTCAGAAATCCGAGGTGCTGCAAATGTACAAGGGGAAACGCTTCTTATCCACCTGTGCTGCTTGTGTCCTTAAACTATATGGTTAGTCAGGAGCAGCTGAAGATTTATAATAAATATGAGTGCACATAATGACATAATTAAGACACAATAATGAGAAAGAAGAATAGTAATGGTTAGAGTCCCTGGTCTCATTAATTAATGTCTCTGTTAACTTGTGTGGAATTAAAGTGAAAGAACCCAAAATCTTAGGTGAATTTTTTTTTTTCCTACAATATCAGATTCCCTTCGGAAAAAAAAATAAATCATAGACACAAGTAAGATGGCTTAGAAACAGGAAGTTGAGTTTGGAAGCACAGTGTCCAAAGAGCCCCAGGGATTTTAGAGGAAAGAGAAACTGCATCCTCATACAGCTTCTTCAGTGTCCAATGCCTTTCCCTGGGGTTCCTGCACCCCGGCATTGCAGCCGCCCTGAGGAGCTGCTGCCTTTGGTTTCTCTGGTGCCTGCAAATTGCTCGCTTCTTTCCCTGTGCCAAACCAGGGCCAAAAGGAGAGCCAGAAGTGCTTGAAGCTGCTTGCTCATTCCCTGCTCTTCCTCTTCCAAGGTTCAGAGGAGATCTTGTCCATTGAGGACCACCACCTTGGGCTCACCCCAACAGCAGAACATGATTTTCTCTGTCAGATCACTGACACTGGATGAGAGATGACTCATGAGGGCTGAGGGGGAGAGGAAGGTGACAGGGTAATAAGGCAAAGTAATTCTTTGCTGCTTTTTCTGAGTTCAATTCTTTTATGTTCTCTCCTTCCCACGTGAAGAAAGCGAAGAGATCCTTGTCTCCAGTGCACTGAACCCTGTGCTAAACAAGATGATGTTTTTTCTTAACAATGTCTCCAGAGTCCATGTTTTTCCATATCCCAGGTTTTGGCAGCGGCCTGCACTAGTCATCGCTCCGTGATTTTTCTCTTCCACCACCTCTCCACACTCAGGTGCTTTCTGAAAGCCATGTCTCTTGAGATGCTCATTAGAAGTTTGCTTATCGAGCATTTAATGGTCAGGAGAGGATCAGTTTATGCATGCTGTGGGATGGCAGCTCTGTGCCCCCCCCTCTTCTGATGCGTTGCCTGTTCAGACAGCATCTGTCACAACGGGGGTCCTCCTGAGGACAGGGATCCTGCAGCTTTTGGCTGTGTTTGAAGAGCCTCTGGCTCAGCTCCCCAGGGTGTGAAATGAGGTGGTGGACAACTTTCTGAGGGAGAAATAACACTGTGGGAACTCAGGAGGAGCCTCTGCCTCATGCATCAGTGGGTTGCCTGTATCTTTTACATCTGGGAGGCAGCAGCTCCTCCTTGATTTTGACACCCTCACATTTTTTCCCTTCCTTGTTCTGGGATACTTGTCATCATGTGGTCATTCACCAGACAGTCCTACAGATGACGTGTTTAGTTCTCAGATTAAAGATTTTCATATCTAGACTACCTGCATCTCAGAGGAACAGCTTAAAAGGGGCCTCCTGATGCAATGGTGATCAATCACAAAATCTGCCAGAGGTCTCTGAAGCAGAAACTGTTGAAGCTCAGTAAGAGGAGGAATACAGAGACTTGCTCCTCTGAGAAGGCTTAAAATTATATACTTCACCTATATGCATTAAGAAAGCATCAATTTTAGCAGTGAAAGAATGGTTTGCCTTGGAGATGATGACCTTCTCTCTTGGTCCAAAACAATGGAATTAAGAATTGTCAACAACCTGAGTATATACTGCTTTGAAGAAGTGCTGTGGCTTTACGTTGGAGTCCTAAAACCTGAGAAATTTGTAAGCTGTGGGACAAACTTAAAATTTAAAACTTAAAACTTTAGGTGTCTGAAGGTGGGTAGGGCCAACTCCATCCCACCAGCTGCCTCAGCACGATGGAGAGTCAGTGGTCTTACCTACACAGTCTGGGTAGCAGGCTCCAAAGAGCACAAAGCACGAGTGGTGAGCGGCGTGCATCCAGTCAGTATGCTGCTGCAAGGGCCCAGTTCTGCTCTACCTACACCAGTGTGCACTTGAGATGACCCCACTACAATAAGCACATTCATCTGCCGGTGTGGCCAAGGGCAGACCTTGATCCTGAAATGCCTTACGTACGAAAGAGATGGGGCAGAGACCCCAAACCTCCTCACTGGGAGTCCTGAGAGTATCTGTTCTGCTCACTGTCCTTCAGATTTTGCCTCTTAATGAAGTAATCTCAGTATCACATCAACAAATTACTAAACTATGTCCCAAGAATAATGATGCCAGCAGTTTGGAGTGATTTACTAATGCATTTTACCATTTCTTTAACAATTAAAGCTCTATTTAGATTGGAGAGAATTATATTGCTACTCAGTTTTAGAATGATAAATTGCATGATATTAAAAGATTCTTCACTGAATGCAAACAATAGAGAACTTAATTATTGCTCAGAGTGTCACTGTAGCATTATGGAACAGTTTGAAATTCAAATTGCCTGGCTAGATTTATTTTAAATCTGACATTTTCAGCCCTAGCTTTCACTTCCTGGGTCTCTTTTTCACTCTGACAACACATCAATCTATTTTCTAACAGCTTTAACATTAAAATCATCTCTTGTAATCTGATTTTTTTTTCTCCCTTATTTTATATTAGGAAAAAAAGATTTATTTGCAAATGCAGCATCGCATAAGAAATGTGTTTATGTAGGAGACAAGTTCAGACCAGCAGCAGCATCTGTAATCCATATATTCTTTTTGTCACAGATAGAGCTGCCTGAATATTATTGTGATGAAAAATGCTGTTTAATTGAAACTATGTTTATATGAACAAATCAATTTCTCTAATATTTTCAATGAGGAGAAGCCAAAACACTTCATTGCAACTTTATCAATGCATTAGGATACTAGACTGCAATCTGGAATACTAGATTGAAATATGAATTTTAATAGCATACATGTGCTTCCTATTAAGTGCATTTTTCCTGCACTATAAAATGTGAAGGTATATTTTTTTCCCACTGTTCACAACTATAATACTTTGCATATTTTTTTCTTGCAAAATTTCAAAATGTTGTCCCTTGTTCTGACATGGAACAATTGGTGGGTATTGGGACATCCTCTTTTGGGGATCTGTTTGTAGGAGAGGGGCCCAGAGGCAGCACCATCTGCAGAGGGCATAAGACACCCATCTTCTGCACCACACAACACGATTGGGCTGTGTTAGTGACAGAGGCCCTCTTTCCTTGGTCATGGGTTGCAGGCCACTTTCTGCTGCAGACAAGACCTTCTCTAGCTGCAGACCTCCAGCTGAGTTTTTGTGCCCTTAAAGCTGACCAAAGTGATGCCTATGACAACACCTGAAGGAGAAGTTATACCAACATCAGACCGAATGGCTCACAGTCTGTTACTGAGTTCTGTGTTCCCCCTCCAAAAATATCTAGGAGGATGTTATCTCACCCAGCCATGGTTAGATATCAGTGTATGCGATCATGCTGGGTATGTTGGTGGAGAGAAGCAGGCATCTCCAGAGGCTGACTCATCCCAAGGCACAGAGCTGGATGTCCCTTTTGAGGGGCTGCTTCTCTCCTGGACTACATTGGAGGACCTGGAGTTTCAGAATACACAAAATCACTAGCTGTTGGGCAGCTGTATTAAGGGATGCCCATCTTTTGCACAGACCATGTCTGGGAGGTGACATCATCCTAAAAAGTACTTCTGAAAAGCTAGATGGTCTCAGAGATCTGACTTATCACATAAATGTTGTGTCGGTGTAACCAAGGGGGACAACCTCTGCCAGAGAGCCACACCACGGATGGGGTTTGGGCACGACTTTTCCTGAACTGGCTCTGTCACTGAAGGGCTTACCACATGGCTCTGTACCTACAAGGGAGAGGTCCTGATACAACAAATCCTTGAGCATCCATGTGACTTTAAGTACATGGTTCAGGTATGTAACGCTTACTATCCGCATGGCAGTCTCTGTCCCAGAAATGACACTGGGAATGCTGTGCCCTGTGGGAGGCCACCTTGGATCAAGGTGTGGTGGGAGTGCTTGAGTCTTCTCTACCTGCTCTTCCGGGGAAGTGTTTCTATTCTCCCCAGTGCCTGTGATCTTTCAGAGACTCCTGCAACCTTCCATTAGGTTTCAGGAAAAATTATAAAGACAAAAAGTCGCAGATGTGTTTTACCAAAATCTTGTTCTGAGGAGATGACATAAGAACACAATGTTCACAGTCCTTAAAAATCTGTAACCAAAAACTTTGCAAAGTGGCTTGAGGAGATTTCAATACCACTTGAATAAAGGGAAACACCTGCTAAGATTTAAATCACCTCTGAGAGAGGAGCACATAGTACAAAGCATGAACATTAAAAATAGAAAAAATAAATTATCTCCAAGGCCCCTTAACAGGGACAAAACATCATTGTCAGGTTTCCCAAGTTGTTATCATCTGTCTGTATCCTAAATTCTGTATTTTGGTTCATTAGATCTCATTCTTCTTCCCTAGCACAACTCTGGGGAGACAAAATCCCTGTGGATTTGCAGAGGGGTGATCCATATGCTGGTGGTCAACATTGCAGAGGGAGCAGGTCACATCCATGATGCCACTTTGGGGCAAGACTATGCCCCACATTCCCATGATGGAGAAGAGGGGGATGCCCTACACAGCCAGCTCCACACTGGGGGCTGCTGCCCCATAGCATACCTGAGGCAGCTGAGCTGCCTCCACACACAGTGCTGAGAGGGGCTTGTGTCACCCAGCTCTCCTCTCTTCTTGATACATTAGCTGCATTTTCTCCTATTGCTGATGAATTCTTGATGGAAATAACTGTTTTTCAGTGAAAAGGCTGCAGCAGGGTGTTTTGGGGAGCTTGACTCCCTACAAAAAGTCGGGGTTCGTTAGTCTCCTGCCCTTTATTACTGCTGTTGTGCATTTGTGTGAGAAAGGTAAGAAAATATATGGCTACTTTTCTCTAACACTAAGTACTGAACTTCACATAAAAGCAAATGGGGATCATCATTTCTAGCCATCCACTTCTCTGCTTCACCAGACCCAGCTTCTCCCTTCAATTTTTGCAGCGCCCATAGCTCTGGTGTCCTCCCACAGACATAGAGAGAAAGGATTTCCCTTATCCTCCCGGATACAGACATGGCTCATTTCTTCTGCATGCCCCTTATGGATCATTGATGATTCCATGCCCTGCTCTGCAGGGCGGAGCAATTGGAATTAGCAGGCTTGGGGTTCTTGCAGCCTTTCCATATCTGACACCAGCAAATTACACTACGTATTAAAGCAACATCTTTTTTTTTGCTCGGCTCTGGGCTGGGTTTGAGGAGAACTTGATTCAGAGCATCTGCTGCTCAATAAACAGTTGTCTTTAAAAGATGTGAAATAGAATTCTTTTCCTGAGATCTCATTAAATATTTCATTGAATTTCACTGAATTTTTTGGAGTTGGAAGGGACCATAGAGATCATCTAGTCCAACTCCCCTGCCAATGCAGGACCACCCAGAGCATGTCAGAGCACGCCTCTCAGGACTGCATCCAGACGGGTCTTGAAAATCTCCAAAGAAGGGGACTCCACGACCTCCCTGGGCAGCCTGTTCCAGGGCTCCGTCACCCTCACTGTGAAAAAGTTTTTCCTGATATTCAAGTGGAACCTTTTGTGTTCCAACTTGTGCCCAT
>BJBW01010029.1:0-27995 GCA_004320125.1 Scolopax mira
GGGGGGTCAGACTTGATGACCTTTGAAGGTCCCTTCCGGTCCAGATGATTCTATGATTCTATGATTTTGGCGCCCAAACGTGGGGCTCGACTTTGGTATGACTAGAGCTCTGGTAGCTTGTCTGAAGAGTTTAATTCCAGCTTTCTCAGAGATTAAAACAGACAGCTTGCATCATGTTTCTAGACAGAATATTGTATCATATCTTGATGGGGATTTCTTCCAGGTTACTTGATTCCGCATTGTACAATTTGCCTTATGTGTTATACAATTTACTTGCTCTTTGTATCTGTATGCGGTGGTTCAAACGTGCTATTCTGGTGTCGTGTTTTATTCTCCTCCATACTATTGTTGAATGGCTGGTTTCTTTACCTAGATTCCTCGGGCATTATGTGCTGAATTCTGTTGCTAATTATACTTCGAATTTTACCTTGGGAATGTTTGCTCTAGCCTTTACTGCTAAGGCAAAATTGTCACCATCGGAGACAGAGGATGCAGCCTCTTTGGATACCTGAATGACAGCTACATTCTTAAAATCATTATTGTAGTGTGAATATTGCTGCATGGGTTGCAGGGCTGGTTTCTCTTTAAATCTCAGTGCATGTCAAAATCACGACACCTACATTAATGTAGTATCTCTTAACCATAATCTTTAGGAGACCATACATATGGATGTGTTTTGAATGTGGAAATTGAGGATTACAAATAAATAGTGTGTCAAGCAAGACTTCTGCAAGATTGGTGTAGCTGGCTGTTTCAAACTTATCCCAAACCAGTTCATACTATATAACGTGTTACATATATATGTTTGAAAGGGATTTTTGGTTTGGGAAAAAAAATAAAGGGAACTAAGTAGGATATTCACATTTCACCATCCTGCATTTAATTTTTTTACAAGAAAGAATGCATGTGGTTTAAGAGATTTCTTTTTGTTTCTTTATGAGATCTTTCATGATTTGTATTTTTTATAAACCATTGATTTAAGGACAAATGCCTTGCCTAGGAACCTTGGCTTCCGAGACTGAATTTTGCTACTGTTTTGTGAAAGGACTGAAACTGATTCTGAAGGCAGCAACACCAAAGATTTTTAGTCTTGAGAAGAGAAGAACTTAGGGGGGATCTAATCAATGCTTACAAACACTTGAAGGGAGGGTGTCAGGAGGACAGGGCTGGTCTTTTCTCAGTGGAGCCCAGTGACAGGTTGAGAGGAAATGGGTACAGACTTGAGGATAAGAAATTCTACCTGAACATGAGCAGGAACTTCCCTACTGTGAGAGTGGTAGAGCACTGAAACTGCCCAGAGAGGTGGTGGAGTTTCCTTCTTTGGAAACATTCAAAACCCACCTGAACAAGTTCCTGTGCAACCTGCTATGGGTAGACCTGCTCTGGTAGGGTGGTTGGATTAGATGATCTGCAAGAGGTCCCTTCCAACCCCATATGATTCTATGATTCTGGGATGCACCAAAAGAAGTGTGGCCGGCAGGTTGAGGGAGGTGATTCTTCCACCTCTACTCTGCTCTGGTGAGACCCCACATGGAGTATTGCATTTAGCTCTGGCACTCTTGAGTGGTGGGTGGCAACAGAAATGCTTTCAACCACTTCTGTACTTTCCACAATTATCTTTTGCTGGCTATGCTGATACAGCCAATTCCTGTATCAGATACTAGATACAAGATTGTAAGAAAAATCCTAAAAGCTAAAGTCATCCAATAATTAAACTTTCCATTGCAAGGAAATTTTTGCATTTTGGAAAAGAAAAACCCCACAACCTTTTCAGTCCTAATAAAGTTGCCATGAAGATTCATAGTGTTTCATAAAAGTGAAATTTTTGAGTTCCAATATACAAAAGAACAGAAGAAACTATCTTTCCAAAGCCTAAATACCTAGGTTAAAACATATTTGCTTTCATTCATGTACCACTAATTCCCAGATACAGTAGGCCTGTAGATAATTTTTATTTCTCTTAGCACTACACATGTTGTTTTCTTTATAGTATTAATCTGATATTACAAAAATTCAATTTTAAAAATATTAAAACTCTTACATTTTTCACTTTAAATTTTAATCAGAGAGTATGGAAGAATCAATAGTTACTTACATTTTGAAAGGTTCTGAAAGCAAATCTGATTATAAGTTAGTGAATTAATGATTTAGTATGTTACTGAATAATCAATAAAGGCTAACCGATGCTCTGAATCACTCTTACTAAGTAAGAGTGAAAAGTTTGTAATTACACCACGTAAGTTTCTGGCGGGCCTGTTTAACTGAAGAAATCATGCTGACATAAAGAAGCACATATCCTGGTATCACAAGCAGGATATGTGCAACAGATGAGGGAACACCTCATGTTCTAGCAACAGATGAGGGAACACCCTCCAATGGAGATACCCTTATGAACGTGACTATGAGCCTTAGCCTGTTTTATGCTTCAGCTGAAGGCAAGCTCTTTGACCTCCTCCAGCAGCCAGTGGAGGACACATGGTCTACTTTGCAGAGAACCCCAGCTGGAGTCCAATTTTGGTGTTCTCCAGTGCCATTTTAGGGGATTCTCTTTCTTTTCACGAGCTATACATTCCCCCCTCTTTATAAGTCTGTTGTAGCTTTAGGAAGGTGGAGAAAACTTTTGCACGCCCTGCTGTCTCATGTACTCCAAGCACACTTTTGCCAAAAGGGAGGAAGGTGACTTTCCCTCTCATGCTGTAGCCCGGTGCAGAAGGTATGCCTGCATGGTTGGTGGCACATGAAGCCTTTTTGATATGTAACTTGAGCCACAGCAGTCTCCAGACTGACAGCTATATAGGGCTATCGGTTCTATTTTCCTCTACCTGGGCTCTTGGAGATCTCGGATGGGAGTCCATGACTTCTCACCTTCTACACACAAAGGCAGTGTCTACTAGCAAGAGGTGAGGACTGGGAGTGCTTTGGCCCATCTGCAGCAGTGCTGAAAACCTCTGGTGTGGTATGGATATTGTTACCCTGCTCCTGTATTGCTTCTGATTTTAAATAGGAAAAATCTTATCATTACTGTTCATTACACTGTGTAAACAATCCTGATGCTGCAAAGATGTCCTCATCGGATAGTATCTGGTTCCACAGATGGCCCTCTGAGGGATCTTGTATTTATAATGTCTTTGGTAATGCACTAACAGAAATGAGGTTAAAAAATAGAGTCTTTGTAACAGGCAAAGTAAGACATCAGTGATAAATTAAATTATTTTAAATGTATCAGGCCAGATTCTGATTTTAGTTACATGGATACAAAGAGGCCTGCTGGTATCATAGGTTTCTGTGCATGTCAGGAAAATCAGAATCTGGCTTCAGGCACGTAGATTCTCATTCAGTAAAATGCATTCAGATTAGATTTGGCAACGTGTATTTGCAAAGTTTTAGCCTGTCCTTGGCATTTTGTTAGGCATCGTGATTCCCAATGATTATAATGTTCTAAATACTTTAAAAGACGACTTGTGGTTTTGGTCTTTTGGTTTGGGTTTTGGTTTTGTGCCTGGCTATGTGTGTGAGCCGATGCAGGCAGAACACAGGAGCAACCACAAAACCATGGATTAAGGGCAAAGAATAAATTTAATCTCAATACCTCATGGATGGGAGAACCTCTGAAGTGGCACCCAGGCAGAGGCAGGCAAGTAGGGGCACAGGCACCGCAGAGCGAGAGTCCTCATTAGCATGAATGTCCTTGTTAACGAGGGAGGGAGTGAGGGAGCGAGAGAGCTCCCACTTTCTATTTGGGCCTGAATTTCAAGGATTCTGGCAGGCAGAGTTTTCTGCTGGGCTTTCATCTCTTCAACAGCAGGGCAAGAATCACAGGTGTGTCTGAAAAGGTGCCCCTGAGTCCATCCCAGGCCTATGTTATCTGAGTGCAGATGTTCTACTTTGAGTGCACAAAACTAAGCAACAATTAATGTGATAGATGTGGTTTCCAGCACCCCACATGCGAGCGTATTTACAGTTCTCCTCCCCAATCTTCCATTACTTTCCCACACCATGGAACTAAGCATTTCACACACCCGCCAAAACTCTTGTATTGGATTTCCATTTTAGGGAGATCCACCTGATGGCCTTTAGTCACTCTTTAGTGACCACCACTGAGAAAATAGCTAATAATGTGGTGTGTTTTTTTTTTTTTTTGTTCTTCCATATATCTCAAACATATTTTACAAAAGCAGTTGAATGTGATACATTCAACAATAAGCTGAGTTCCACAGAAGCTTTTATTTTAAGGTATATATTTGTTATGACTGTCTTCCTTTTATTAGGCATGGTTACAAATTTCAAATGTACAAAAATTCTTGAAGGAGAGGGAAAAATAGGATTATTTCTAAACCAAAGAACCTTTCTAAATTCTAAACCACAAGAAATTCCAGTAGGGTGAAACAGAGATTCCAACATTAAGCATATATGCATGTCTTCAATTTTCAGACTGGGGTCCTACGTGGTATAGCAATTTGCCTCACTTCATCTGACATAACATTTTTCTGAAGATGACAGTTCAAAGAATGTATCTATATAGCCATAGAAGCTGTTGTCTGTAGCGTTAGCCACAGAGCGGTAGCAACAAGATGCAATGATTGTTTCAATATTTTTTAATAAATAAAGAGATATCTTTTTAATGCATGAGTGAAAGTTATAGAGAGGGAGGCCATCTGTGTTAACAATGGTCCGAGAAGCCATTTATCCCTTTCCACTATCTGTACCAGATAATTCATTGGTGCTGTGTGGAGAGGAAAACTGTACTTTAGAGTTAAGTGACTAAATTCTACTTTATATGGAGTGGTAATTTTTGCTTTTGTGAAGCAAGAGTGACATTCCCATGATTTACCAGAAAGCTGGCATACTTTTGCTTGTCATTTGCCACACCTTTACCAAGTCTATGCTTGCATAGACTAAATATTGTTTTTTAAGAATGTAACCTTGTAAAGAAATTTATTGATTAGTTATACTAAAAAGGGTATTAGGGTACTCATGTCATCATAGTTGATAAAATCAGTGATTCAGACAGGACAAAAGCATATAAAATAATCCAAGCAGTAACGGAAGGAAAGCAAAACAGATGTAAATTACTGCCACGCCCATATTAAATTCTGCAAAGCCTATGTATTTTAATGGATCATGCCACTGGGAAAACAATAAAAATAAAAATCTGGTAATGCAACTGGAAAGCATCCTAGCTTTTCATACCCACAATACATCAGCAGAAGTTTTGTCTAAAAGAAGCTTCAAACTTTCTAACAGTCCTTTATATGACAGATGTATCCATGTTAGCTGATTTCCTGCCAACTGATTGCACCTGGTTCACTCTAATTTAGTTACAGCTAATTATCAACAAATGGGAAGAAGCTCCCCTTATCATTTTCTCTTGGCTGTGAAGCTGGCAAGTGTAGTTCTTGTGGCTATTTTTCAGGTAGAGTATTGTTACATGCATAAGTTTATAGGAAAACAAAAGAGCAAATATTGGTGCTGATTACTCTTTTCTCTGTATTTTCTGGTGCATGTTGTGTGGGCACAGCTGAACTAAGTTATGTTAAAGTGCTCGTTAATTCAGCTGAGCCCTGGTTGGAGAGACAATAAAGGGTGTGGGGATCACCTTGTTTTTCTCTCCACCAGTGAAGGGAGAATGGTTGATTTAGGAGATGGAGTAGACAGAATGAAGCTCTGTAAGTAAGATTTTTATTTCTCTATTACTCTGGTGTTTTTTTCCTCTCCTCTAATGCTTTTTCTTTTCTAGTGGGTTGGGGGAGCCGGGTGAGGGATACAACCAGATTTTTTCCATTGAGAGATAGATAGAGTGGTTAATGAGGCTTTTGTCCCTTGCAGGATGTGATTTGTATATCTCTTGGCTTTCTTTCAATTCAATAAGTCTTGCAACAACAAAAATCTAAGGATGCTTTTAAGATCTGTTTGGCTACTTTTGATAATTTTAATATATATTTTTTTAAATGTAATATTTTGTTATCTCTTTCTTAAGATAACTAAAGAAAACAGGTGGAAGAAGACTTTCTCTTTCCCTCTACCTCTCCTGACCTGTTGCACCTGCTGTTCCTATTTGTTCATTATACTTATGATGATTCTGTTTTTGATCGTTTTATTCCTTTATTGGTAAGGCTGAAGCAACTTTGGTGTAAACCCAAATGATATAAAGGTTCCCATAGACTCAATAGATATGCCTTTCTATAGCAATACAGCCTCTCTTAAAACAGTTGTTCTTTAATGGATTTTTTTAACACATTAAGAAATGTGTTTGCTTGAGATAAACCTGTTTTCTTGCACCTATTGTGTGGAAGGTGAGGTTCAGGATTCAGATTCAGAGGAGATTTATGTTTTGGGTTCTGAGTCAGTTTTCTGCTTCTATAAAAACAGCCTCCTGTTGAATTTTCCTTGACAAATGGAAGCTCTAGTTTGGATTTTCATATACATATGAATCAGTGGCTTTTCTTCTTTTCCTTTACAAGTTGTCTCATAGAAGACAAACAATAGGACAGGCTTAGTTTCTCTCCCTCTGTTTGCAGTCTTGTCATTGTGAAGCGTGCAGCTTCATCCCATCCCCTGCATCTCTTCTGCCTAACTCTCTCTGTTTTCCATGGATAATTGCTGTAGTGCAAAGATAATGTCTCTTGGATCCAAAATCAAATTTCACAATTCTTGCTGCTTTTCATTTTGAATGCTGTGGATGTTGACCTCTAGGCTTCCTCGTAGTAAGATGGCTGTCATCTTCCTCCATTCACTAGTTATGAATATTCAAGAAAAAATGCGTTCTGAAAAGTTAGAAGCTTCCTTGTGGGGTTCAGATAAGGCATCTCAGTGCTTTCTTAATTGTGATATTTGTGTTACAACTAGCAGGGCTGTAGATACAAATGCCAGTTTTTTATGGAACCTAGCTTTCTGTAGGCACAGGGAAAGCAAAACTTATCTTGAGGATTTTAATTAATAGTAGTAAATTAGGTAAATAACTAATTAAATACCATCTGTTTGCTTACACCGACAATCAAAAATGTGTCTGTTAGTTCAAGGAAAGAATGTTCAAGAAGCAGAGTATCTCTTTTCGAGATGCTGTTTTGATAAAACTCTTTCTTTGACCTTGCAACGGTAAAAAATATATACATGTCTATTAGGGCATTTATTCATTTTCATTGTTCTGCACTTTTGATTTGGGACTTCTGTTTTCAGTTGTTTTCTTCCCCTTTCTTCTCGAATTAAAGAACCCCCAAAAGACAAGGCAAAACTAATAAAGTGTTGTAATGTCCCTTCCTCTTTTCCATGTGCCTGTGTGAGAGGGGATGGCTGGGGTGGGCACTGTTCTGCTGGAGCCTGAAACAAACTCCAAATGAGAAAATCAAGGTGTTTGCAACACTAGGGATGTTTTTTGTGCAAAGGGCTAGCTTCTATAACCAGTTTTGCAGCAAAAGCCAGTTTTAATTCTGAACAGCTACATGAAGAACACAAGAAGATATCTAGTGATCTGGGTCAGAAGTTGGATCAGTGACTAAATGAAAAAGTGAGAGTTTGAGTGTCACAGCTGAGAAAATTAAGACACCCCGCCTCACCCTTTCAAACTAAGCAAGCAAGAAAACTCTTGTTTCCATTGCCTTCCTTCTCTCCGTATGTTGGAGGCAGGTGGGAAGGGGAGAAATTAAAGTGTAGTAGTCTTCTACATGACAGCCTGTGTAGTTTTTGCATAGTTTTTTGTTGCATAAATAATATCTTTCTTTTTAATTGCATGAAGAGGAGATTTAATTTTTTTTAATCAGAGATTACAGATAAAATTTGAGGTTTATTGAGGTGCAGTTGAACCTTTTCTTGTGAATAGCTTCTGCATCCATGGGTTTGTAAAATATTTTTTGAGTTTATTTTTAAATTTACTATATGAGCAATATTAAGAGTGTGCTTACTCAGCCAATATGTAAGCATTCCATTCTGTTACTATTTTTCATGTTTGTATTGTTTTTTTAAAAAAGTTAATTCTTAAAAATTCCTACAACTCTGTTCACAAGAATTTTATAACAGTTTATAATGTAAAAACACAGAAGTTTTTACAATAACATCTTTTTTTAAAACTACATAAGGAATTTTTGCAAGACTTTCCATGTGTTGGATAACTTACCTAACTGTTCATATACCATTTTCTGTAATGTTTGCCTGTGTTTTAGGCTAGAAATTGCATCCTAATTTTTTTTTCAGCCAGGGTCCAGCCAGGTCTGTGTAATTAGAACAGTTCTGACAAATCCATATTTGATTAAGCAGATCTCATGAAGATGCAGACCTGAGTCAAAGTGCTAACAAGGGGGTGAGAGGGGAACAATAAATACATAATTGTATTTAATATTTGTATACATAAATATATATGTATGTATATACATATATTTGTATACAATTTATATAATTGTATAAACAATGTGGAAAACTGTGGATATAGAAACTGACCACACAGAAAGATGCAATTCGTCCAGGAAAACCCACAATGAAATACAACTCATTGGTATTAAAAAAAAACCAACAACTGAATACCTGACTCTTAAAAAAACTTTAACTTAAACACTGACCAAGGGACTTTGCCTCAGAAGAATTTATGTACTGTACAGCAAAAATTTTAAGCAACTTGGTGAAGTGCTGCTTGTTCAGAACTTCTAAACCTGGCAGGATTGGAACTTGGTGTTGTCTTTTTTTTTTCTTTTTTTTTTTTAAATGAAGTTCAAGACCTCTGTATGAAGGGTGAATTAAAGCATTTTCAAATAAACTAATTTCCATGAGGTAGCAGTCTAGAGCAAACAGGGAAGTTCTGAATGCAAAAGTATTTTTACTTTCAGTAAGCATTTTTTAAATTCAGTGAGCATTTTTTAAAACAGAGTGACAAATGTGTACTGAGGAAATCTGTGGGGAATTTTTTTTTTGTTTTCCTCCACCCAAAGGTATATTTCCTGAGAGTTATAACTACAACATTCAATAATATATCTTTGTATAGCATCCAATAATGCAATGGCTGAAAGACATGGAAGCGGCAGAGTAACTGGATGGACACAGTGGATATTAGCAATAATTCTGATGCTGTGGGGCCACCAGATCAGTGGACAAGGACAAGGTAAGTAAAGATCTTTTACTACAGTTTTCATTTGTTTAATATTACAGAGGATTAGTTGCAGAAATGAGGGTGTGTAATGAAGCGCTGAACTTGTGTGAAATGCCTGCAGGAAATAAGTATTTCAAAATATGAAGTACTTTAGTTGAAAAAAACAAATGCTGTTTGGAAAATGACATCTCATGCTTTTTTGGATTTTCTATATGCTTGAATATGTTCTTTTGTGCCTGTGACTGGAGCGTGTCTTGAAATAAACTTATTGTTATCTGTTGGCTCTCTAGGTGTAGAGAAGTAGTTGCTTAAGAGCTTATAGACAAGGACTATGAGCTATGCATTACTTAGTTGTGATGTGTGCAATGAAAATGCAATATTCAGAAAGGCTTTTGTTGCAGTGCTATAAATATTTTCCATGTTGTGTTCCTGTCTTGCTGATGGTGGTGCATAATAACAACTGCCAGAATGCAGACAAGGAAAAAAAAAGGCTTCTTGGGGTTTTAATTTTGAAAAATGAAACATGGTTGCTTGTTTCTAATCTGAAGACTGTATCTAAGGTCTTGTAACAAGAGTGGTAATAACAGGCTATTGTATTATTTTTAAATATATATTTTTTTAAAAGTTGCTTGCACATTGTGTCAAAACGGGGTAGGGGGAAATATGTAAGTGATAGTTCTTAAGCATTGAAATTAAAGAGATGTGGATAGGTGCTCCCTTTGAGGTATGTCAGGACAGCTTTAGGAAAATCATGTTATAGGTGATCTGAGATTTCCATGTTCACTTTTTCATGTGGGAAAAATGCAGGCTGTCTGTTCTATGTTATTCTAGTTAATGACTGAGTGTGATGCTAGGTCCCTTCCACTGCACAGTTTGGGCAGAAGTAGTAGTACTTGGCTGTTGGAATAATAAGAATGCTTGGTGCAGTTGTAGGTGTAGAAATTGGATGGAATTCTCCAGGAAAATTCTGCAGAACCTAACATTGCCTCTGCGATAGTGGAAGCCACCCTCACAGCCTATAGAGCACTTTGTTTAAGGGTCATGAACATTTTGCAGCTAATCCCTATGCATGCAGAGAAGCTTTTCTGTGATATAAACTGTCTTTGTACAAAAGGTGACCTGGTTTTCTAAAGATTTTTTTTTAAAAAAAAGCTTCTATTTTGATGTTATAGTTTTTGACTTGGAAAAACAGATATATTTGACAACTTTGGTGGTATTGTGCTTAAATGTGGCATACAATAAATGTTTGTGTTTTATGAAATACTGGCAAATAGGATATTGGAAAGAAAGAAACAGTAACTTGAGTTTGTTTTCAAATTGGACAGTATAAGGGCATTTGTGCTGTGAAATATGCTTTCCGTGATTCTAAACTTACTTTGAGTTTCTGACTGAGAAGTATTGAAGATTGCAGACCTCATCTGTGAGCTGATCTTTCGGTCATGTAGTTCTGTTTCTGTTTACTAATAATTCCTGAAAATATAACTTAGAAAAATGAAACCTTAATAGTGTGAGAAAATATTTTACATTCAAAGAGAATGTAATATCTTCCTAAAATTGGCTGTAACTCTTACTAGGAAAGAAAAGAAACCTTCATCATGCTAATTTGTTTTAATTTTAAATAACTCTGCTAGGTTGGCATGCAGCTCATGAATATTAAGAAATGTGTTTAAGTAGGCCCAGTATAGTAAAGCTGGCTGTGTTGGTAGACTTTGCACTCTGCTGTGATGGAAATTTAGTGTAGATTTTTGAACATACATGCTTATTGCCACTGCTGATGACTGACTGTTTAAATCTTCACTTGAGAAATGTGAATTTTGAATCCTCTGTAAATGAAGTAGTAAATTTAAAGTGAGAAAAAAAATATTTTCTTGGTATAATAGCATATACAGGGTATTTGGGAAATGTGAAATCTATTTAAGTTGCCAGATATGTCCCTAATCTTGCTGTGGATTTCTATTGATGTTTTTGTTTAAAGTAAAAAACGAAGCCCTTTGGGTTTGACTTGCAGGAAACAGAGAAAAGCGAAAGAAAACGTGAGTAATGTGAGCTAAATGATAAAGTTTGAGTATTCAGAGTCTATCAGGACAATAAAATGAATAAATAATTATTCTGTGCCTGGGCATCAAACCAAAAGGGTTTAAAAGCCATATGGCTGCATTTAAAGAAAACACCTTCTGAGTCACATAACTTCAGCATGAGTGGGTTGCTATGGAAGTTAGAAAGAAACCAACATTTGTTCCACTTCCACTCTGAATAGTAAACTCAAATTAAAACCCTTTGTTTTTCAACAGCTACTCCTATCTGTCTCTTTTTACACATTAACCCAAGCCATTCTCTGTGTTTTGAGGTCTGTGGAGCTACACGTTGCTCTGTGTTGCTTACCATTAGATACTTCAGTCTGCCCAGTGTTGGAGACTGCAACATGAAAGAAAATGTCTCATTTTATTCTGAGCTCTTGAACACATCAAATGTGTAATTTTTTTGAGTTTTGCACCTATTCTGTTTTTCTCACTTACCTGAATATTACAGTTTCACTCTTCTGTATCCAAAACAACACTGGTTTATAGTTTATACTCATAAGTAACTTTAGAAAAAATGTTTTATACCTCTTTCACGTTAAGTCATAAGTATTCTGAAGAATGTTTTGAAACAGTTATGCTTGTTTCTTTTTCTTGGTGAACTTGGAGAAATTGCATAGTTGGAAGTCTTTAGTCATTTGAACAGTGAGCAGAAAACTACTTTTCTGTGGTATTCTCAAACAGTGTTAATATTATATATTCAACTTAAGAAAAAATATGAATAAAGAGTCCTGGAATCTAATAATTTTCAGGCTAGCAAAAAAGTGAATGTTTCATAATATGTGGTATTTCATTGCTGTATAGAGTAAGCAGGTGTTGTCTTTGAAGCTCTGGAGATGGTGGATAAAAAGAGGTCTGCTCTCTGAAGAATGCAGCAGTAGTGTTTGTGTTCTTGGATGTATGTTTCCTGCAGAAGATCCTTTCAAATCTATTTTTTTCCAGAGCTGTCAGCGTATAGTGTTGACAGGTTACTTTCTTTAATGATCAAGCATAAAGGTTGTGTGATGTGCTACAGCCATGAGGCTCCAGAGCTCAAATTGAACGTGCTAGAAAGCAGTGGGGGTCACTGGCTGCCTGAGAGCTGACCACCCTGCCTGAAGGAACTTCTTTTTTCCCTAACAAAGGCCTATCTGGAGAAAAATCAGCTTAGCTTCTGAATTAAAACAACATTGCAGGGAATATTGGTGTTGTCTCTTTGCTTTTAGAAATTTTAACCAATGAGAGAGCTCCGCCAGCATTACAGCTTACTTGGAATACACAGGAGAATATATCAATATACCTTCAGAAACAGTGAAAGGGAGTGTTTGCTGAACTTCAGAGACTCACGAGGCTGATGCTTATAGTTGAAAACTAGCATTCAAATTACCTCACACCTTCTTTTTTTTTCGGTTGTGTTGCTGAAGGAAAAAAAATGTTCCAGAAACAATGAATAACAACGTCTTTTCTCAGTCCTGAAGTTACTGTGGTTTGTTATTGGTGTGAACAAGAGAGATTGAAGATACCTGGGGTTTCTTCACAAACTTAACCTCTGTAACTTATTTTAACTATGCATAGGATGCTGAAATATCATGACAATTCTAACTAGTTAGAAATGGAAAGAAATGAGCTTTGGCATTATTTCTAACCACTTCACATTACTGTGGGCTAAAGCAGTTGTGTGTAAGTGCCTTTCTTGCTCTCAGTTGTTTGCTTGTCTGACAAGGTAAGGAAATAAATACTTTATATACATGGAGTGCATATGTGTATATATATATACAGTTGTTATACAGTTGTATAACACTAAATTTATAAATGACTAGTGGTTTTTGGCTTAAAAAAAAGAACTATAAAGCACCAGAGAAGACAAATCTCTAGACAGAAAGCTGGAGTCTCAGAACTGGTTCCAGTTTCACACCTCAGCTAATCCTGATGCTGTACGCTGGTTCTGCAGTGCCATGGCTTGCCTCCAGCGTGGCCACGGCTGCCAAGTTCATGTGTGTAACCTGGCTCATGACTCCTGGTGTGATGATAAGCAGCTCTGTGGTGATGCACAGTAGGACTCAGGTGGTATCACTGCCCCATGGCCCTGGGGGAGGGATGCTGCCCAGACCGGCCTTGTGCACAGGGAGCTCAGCTAGTGAACAGGTCACCCAGCCCTCCAAAGTCTGGGGCATAACCTACCAGAGTGTGACAGTTTTTGCACACGTGGAGGAAGAAATCTGAAATCTGTTCTGGGTTCTTGATGTGAGATGACTTGCAGGCTCTAGTTTTAATGTTTGCTTCCACTATCTCAAAATCAGTCCTCTTATGTCAATATTTCAGACTCTGCAAACGCTTTTAAATGTATGTAATATATATATATATAGCACAGCTTTCCAGAAAAGGTCGTGGATGCCTTTGTGGGAAGTATCAAATATGAGCGAGTAGCATGCTCAGGAGGTGATGAAAATGAACCACAACACTCTGTAGCATTAGCAGGGATATAGCAGGCAGACTGAGGGTAATGGCCACGCTCCTATATTTGACCCTCATGGGGCTGCATCGGGGATGCTGTATTGATTTTTGGGCCCCTCAATATAAGAGACATGTTGGCAAAGTGTGGTGAGTGCAGCTGAGGGCTGTTAAAGTCATTTGGGGCTGGAAGACAGATGTGCAGGAAGATGGAGGGAAGCTTTCCTCAAAGATGCACAACAGGAATGGTTGTGAGGTGCAGCAAGGAAAATCCCAATCAGAGACAAGGAGAGGATCATTCACTCTGTGTGTGGTCAAGCACTGACTCGGGTTACCTGGAGAGGTTCTGGAATCACCATCCTTTGACATAATCTGGGTTTGACAGGACAAGGCCCTGGGCAACCTGAGAGAAATTGAAGTTGGCCCAGCTTTGAGTATGAGGCTGGATGATTATGCCTTCAGAGATCCCTTCAACCTGATCTTTTCCTATGATTATGTGAAAATGTTTATCTGCCAGAATAACTGCTCCTTTAAAAATAAATTCTATACTTCCTAACAAGCTAGCAACATAATGCAACTCCCAGCAACTACAAAGTTACTGGTTTCAGTAAAATGTAACTGTCTGGAAGAAGTTCCTTTTTCATCTCTGTTTCAGCAGCAACCAAGTTTTTTGTGATTTACAGGAGGGTCATCAGATTAGTGAATTGGAGCATCAGCTGCTGAGCAAGTTTACACTTAACATTGCTCACCATTTTTCCTCAAAAGGACTGTCACACCTAGATTGTTTCTAGCAGAACTTTGACATTTTGCATTTCACCAGACTACACCAGTGCGTGTCCCATGTGAAACCCCATTCAGAGTCTGCTGAGACAAAAAGTTTGTTGCAATTTCCTTTATCAGCAAGATTGGAGTACTAGTAGATGTCTGGCACACACAAGAAAAGCAGCTCTCTCTGGAGCTGGTGTGCTGATCCTTCCCTCGTGGTACCGTAAGCACCCAATGCCTTACTGGGGTTGGGCAACAGGGGGTGGAAAAAACTCCTTGAATCTCTAGCTAGCCTCACTTTCTCTCATGAGAAGCAGAAAATACAACACAAACACCTTCAGATATTGGAGGGGGAAAAATGCAAAAAGAAGACTGAAGGTTTGGAGACTTTCTGGTCAAGTTAAACTGCTGTTCCTAGCTTGAGAGTCTCTGATGCTGGTGCTCTGAAATATAAAATGTCTCTTTTTGTCTGGCAATGTAAATGGGAAAAGTCGCATTTGTTCCTTAAAAAATGTGCATGAACTTGCAGATGTATTAGAATGTGTCTTCTATTCATAGGTAATACGTATTTTTAGAAAATTCTTGCCTTTTGGAGGATACACCTACTATGGTAGGTTCATGTGTTAATGGGACTACCATGAGAGGAAAATTTGTGGGGCAAGTCAGTGACCATAAAAGCCACAACAAAGCGGGAATCCTAACACTGTGTTTTATGCTACTTATGCTGGAAAAATTTCTTTTCTGGAAAGCAAATATTTGGGATAGGAGAACTGGGGAGAGAGATAATGCCTGCAGGAACTCCTGTACCCATTTCTGAATCACTCTGTAGTCCCAGCTTTCACCCCAAACTCTACGTATATACTGTAAAACATTAAAGGAAATCATCATGTACAATTCATATGTCCTTTCAATTAAGTAGGTACTAATGAAACATACATATATTTTAATGTGTCTCCAAAGATTATCAGAATATGTTGTCGAATGTAGTAAATTTTTTTAAGGTAATCAGTTCACATCCTTTAAATGAAATTAAAGCTTATGCTATCAAAATCAAACTATTCTCTACTGCTTTCCTTTGAAGTATCCTATTGCAGAGGCCTGGTGAGCACTCGCTTGGGATTCTGTGTTGGGTCTCTGATAGACCTCTGTTACAAATTTAGATTAAACCCATCAGACAACCTTAACAATCTTTGCTTGAGCATTACCACCTGTTATATGTTTGGGTTGTGTAGTAAGAATAATTTGCAGTAGGACAAGCCAAGCTCTCCAGGCATGTTGTGTTATACTGCAGTTGTTCCTTCTTACTGTTTCCTCACTGTGGAGTTATAGTAGATGTTTGAGTTAAGTTGTAATGAAGGAATGAATTGATAATGGGGCTAGGCCTGTTTTCTGTATCCTCATGGTGGGATGGTAAAGGCATATAGAGACGTTTGATTCTTCTGTAGAAACAGCAAGCTCAAAGCCATTGCTCTTGGGACTGAGATGTACAATGCTGTTAAGAATAGCAGGTGTGTGTAAAAGATACACCTAAATCTCATGTTCTCACTTCTGCCTGTGCATATTTGATGCTACTTTTTATAGGTGGAAGGGAAAGGCAATTTGTATATGTCTACGTCCAAAAGAAAAAATTATTGAACTGCAAAGAGAAATCTTGTTTCTGGTTCAGCAGTTTGTATTGGAGGGGTGGGGATAGCTTAGCTTTAATGACAGAAACCTCAACCTTAATATGAGGTGACTACTGCATGTCTCATAACAAAGCTCTCAAAATAAATTTGGAAACACGGTATCAGCATGTACCCTTACCCTATCAAAGTACCAGTAACTTTTTAGAGCAATTGAACATGATTTAGTACTTTTATCTCTTGTACATCATGCAGCTTTTCTAATGCATAATATCACTACACTTTGAAGAAAGGATTCATTTGGGTTGTTTTTAATGGAATGGTTAATCTTAGACACTTCAAAATTGGCAAGTAGCCTTTTTTTAAAAAAAACCCACAAAACTGTTAAACAATAATGTTAGGCTTTTGAAATGAGGTCTGTTTATTTTCATTTGTCTAAGCAACACCCTTTGCAGAAACTTTGAGGAAAGTTTGATGGAAGAGGAAACCAATCAAGTGTTTCTTTAAAGTATTCTCTCCTTGGGTGTGTTCCTGCCACAGGTATTGGCTAATTGAAAAGGGAAAGTTTGCTGCCTGTTTCAATTTAACCATAGCATTTAAAAAAAAAAAAATCAACTGCACATAACATTTTGGAAGGCAGCTGAACTCCTACGTGAGCTGTGGAAGTTAAATTTGATCAGAAAGCATGCTTTGCTTTCAATCAATTATATTTCCATTTGTCATAAATCCTCCTTGCAGGCAAAGACACTGTGCAAAGTTAATGCAATCTACAAATACGGTATTTTTCTTTAGAATTAATCTTCATTGACTTCCTCAAAAAGTATAAGATATTAAGCATGCAGACATTCCACTTCATTGTCAAGAATCAGAAAGTATTTTGTCAAGCCTATGTAAAAGAGATTCAATATAAACCAAACAATACACAAACATAAAACGTATCATCATTAAAGATCATTAAAGATAACTTTCAGATATTGTATAACAGAATGTAAGAATACTTTTCAGCATTAAGTACAGAAGAAGACTTGAGCAGGCTCTCTATTATTAATGAGGGAGCAGAAAATCTTGGTAATAGTTTACAAAACTAACAAGTGCTAACTAAGTCGCTAAGGACAATTGGTTCTTATAACTGAAGTGACAAAAGCATGACATTTTTGGTATAAGATAATAAAAGAGCTTAAAATTCTAATGAAAACTGTGTGAACTATTTAAGCATAAATTAAGGTCTTCCTCATGAGTAATTTGCATAAATTTACCTAAGGTTATTTGTATGATTGTTTTGTGACCCGAGAAGCACCTGCCTTTTCTGTGGATTGCGATTTCTGTGGATTGCGATTTCTGTAGCTGTTTTCCCCAGGATTACTAGTTTGCACCTTTGAGGGGTGAAAAAACCTCAAAGGATTTTATGGAAAGCAAGAAGTAAATTGTTCTATGTTGGGTAGCAATATATAGGAAACTAGACCTGATGTAAGAGATGAGACATTTTATTTTTCAGGTATTCTGTTCATGTTCCGTACACAAAGAGTGCAGGTATTCTGTTGGTCTTCAGTTCTCCTAGCTTAGCGAACCAAAAAATGATGAGAGCAGGTACAGGGTGTACCCCTTTAGTAGAATTTTTGTTGCAAAAGTAGACATTATATTTTCATTATATGAAAAATTAAGAGAAACGGAGACAATAACACTGTTAAACTCTTGAATTAATAGTCTAACACAATTCAAGATGGAGGAGACTTTGTAACATGAAGGTTAGTTATGGGCCACAAGGAGCTAAATAGGAAGAATGTTTCTGATAGCAGGTGTGTGGTTTGTGTGGGATGGTTGTTTTTGTTTGCAACCTCTAACAGGTGAAATCCTCAAGAATTTATTTCCAGGAAGCTTTAATTTTGAATAATGAGAAACTTCTCAATTACACATATACTCATTAGACCCTCAGACATCATGTCCTGGAAACAAGCTTTGATGATGCAGATAATTGTTGCTGCTGCTGTGGGACTCACTGCTCTAGGTGGGCCAGAACTCATACCCTGTCACGTAGAAATTAAAAATGTTCCTGTGATCCTAGCACCAAACTTAACGTTATAAAAGGTAATTTTTTTTACTGGAAAACAGGATATGAATAAAACCACTACCTGATACCATTCTAAAAAAGTTTCACTTATCATTTAAAGTAAATCTTTCATTTTTCAAAATATGGTGTTCTTGATGCTTTAACAGAATGTATGAAGTTTCAAAAAATGTTCTTGGCAGTCACTGTGGTAGTAAGCTTCATAAAAAATAACAAAAATTGGCAGTAAAGGGAGTGATACAATGCATGTAGTATAAAACATTTAATCCTGGAACCTGTACAAGTACTAAGTGTCCTAATGTATATTTATTGAGATCCAGCTTGGAGTTTTATTTATGTTGCACTTTAATTTAAAGTATTTCAGGATTCAGTTGTCTGTCTTTGTCCTTCTTGTATATACTTTAATTTAAAAAGTTACCATACCCATAAACTCTCAGGAACTGTCAAGTTGAAATGAACATCTAAAAGGCTATTTTTGGCAAGAAGCTCATAGCTCAAACAAGCTTGTTTAATATGTTGGGTAGCTGAGATAGATTTGGTTTTAAGCAAGGCTTCTTTTACCTTTAAGCTGCTGCTTGGGATTCACGTCTTTCAACATAAAAAAATAATAAAATAAAAAAAGCAAACAAACCCAACAGCAAAATTACTTTAACCTCTTTAGAAACAGAACTCCTCCTAAACAAGTGTTGTGAAAGCTTTATTAGAGTGAAAATACCAAGCCTGGGTTCCACCATTAGTAACTACTTCATGACAAGTTCACTACTTACCCATCTTCACACTGTCAGCTCCTATGCTGTCTGGGTGACACTTGGGAAACAGATACTCATTTTTCCATCTGCCGCTCATTCTCTGGTTAGATCCTCACTTCTCCAGGGGGAGAACAGCTCAGCTTTTGGAATGACAAACCTTGACTAAAAAAACACAACAAAGGTACCTCAAGAGTTGTCTTGGCTATTGGTAACCAGAACATCAAATTTCAACCATGAAAAGAAAAAAATCTTTGTAAAACTGGCAAAAAAATATCTGTGTAATGGTCAATAACCAATGAATTGTGTAAAGATACAGATGAGGAAGTGACATCCTTGGGATGAAGAGCGAAACATAATTAAAAGGTCATCAATAGCTCTTCTAGCTCTGCTTTGAATAAAATTAAAAGAGGGACTATTTTACTGCGGGCATGTAATAATATAAAGGCATATAATGATATAAAGGATACTCCTATGCAGTACCTTGCATGTAAATCAGTTAATTGAAATGTGTGCTGAGTCTCACTTAGGCCATTTCAGTGCTTGTTCTAGAGGTGAATTATGTCTTGAATCTTTCTGTATTTCAACATCAGTTATGGAATCCATCCAGTGATGGCTATTTAAGAAAGTTGAGTTTTTTTAATGAAAATTATATTTTTTGGTTATATTTAGGTGACATTTTATTAAAATGAGGAACTTCTCATTAACACTCTATTCAGGGGAAGTGGTCTTCAAAGGATTATCTGAAATCTATTAGATGAAAGTGTTCAATGATTTGCAATTTCACTACAGTCTTTCATTCACAGTTTAAAAATTGCCACCAAATGCACAATTAATTACATAACAATTTAACTTTGACAGCTCATTTCTGGATCAGATAAAATAAGTCACAGCTTTCTCATCTTGTTTAATGATGTTTTAGTGCTTTGTGACTATGCTTCATAGTTGTAGGGTCATACCATTAAAAATACATGAGTAAGAATGTTGTTTCCATTATCCTAATATGTAGTAGAAAATGCAGATTATTTCTTGTCTGTTTAAATCTATTACTGTGAAAGTGAACGTTTTCAATTTTCTCAGTCTGCATTAAAGTTAGGGAATAAATAGTAGCTATTACATTTATTTTTTTTTTATTGCTAAAGTTCAGGCAAATAGTATCAGACATATCTCTTTCAACTATACAAGTTAAAAAGAAAAGCTTATTGAGAAGAACTGAAGGTTTATTTTTATGGTAAGAAATACTCTATTGTATAGTTAAAGTCCAAAGCATGTTATCCTCCTCATGTTCAATGTGCAGTCTGTTTCTTTCAGAAATTCTGGTATCAATCATTAGTAGTAATAAATCCTATACATTTCCTTTTTTATAGAAAAGTAACCTAGGGGAATTTTTATCATAAATATTATAATATTGCAGATAGATATGTATGTGGACGTGCCAAGCATTTTCCCCTTGCTGCCTGCTGCTTTTATTTGCTATAACATTTTATTATTAATTTAAAATGAAAGAATAATTTGATTTACGTGAGAGATCTGCTATTGAAGTGCATGTTGGAAATTTCTCTTCAATAGTAACAGACTTGAAAAACACCTGGTTTAGAGCTTTTTGATTTCTTGCTTTAGAGCATCATAAAGGGACCCAAGGGACCTTTATGAGAAACAAGAGGTTTTAGGTTTTACAATGTTTTTGTTTATCCCTGTCCACTTATATTTTGAGGTTCAAGAGTATTGTATAAAAGATATTTCACTTTTTCCTTGAAAATCTAAGTTTGCAAATCTGAAGCAGCAAAATGTATAAGATGTTTAGTTGTGTATAGAAAGCAGTCAGGTGTTTCCAGAATGGTTGAGGTTGGAATGGACCTTTCAAGGTCGTCTGTGCCAACTGCCCTGCTCAATGCGGTCTCAGCACCATGCAGAGACACCTGTGCTATGTAAATATTTTGGAGATGTTGAATTGCTATTGCTCTCTAGACTATCTTAAAAATATGACGGGGAAGGGAATTTGCAATTCTAGAGGCAATTTTGCATATTAATTTATGCCTGTGTGTGACAGGCAAACTCAGTCTGTGTTGATTGTTTCACTGGGATGTCCATCAGCTGGAGAACGAGTTTAACAAATATGTTCACTCTTGTACAAATCAGAAAGCAGATGCTGTGCTTCAAGTGCCACTGTACACAGCATGAGCTTATTCATGCCTGTTAAGAAAAATAAACACAAGTATGACGGGCTTTCATGTGAAACTGCTAACTTCATCTGGCAGGTCACTTTGTCATTATCTCTGACTTGAAGTGCAGTGGCAGCATTGTTATCCCCCCGCTACCCCAAAATGTTTCTCTATTTTGTAGGCCTGCGTATTGGAGTAAGATGCTTCTTGTGAGGAACTCTTTGCTTTAGCTTCCAATCTAGTTAAACGTGTTGAATACATAGCACGTAGATCCTGGCCCTGTTCAGCAAAGCAGGGGAGTTAGGTGCTTTAGCTCTGTTCAAATCTGTGAAGGCTAAGATGTCTGTGGTGAAGTATAAGAGTATTTTGCTGAATTGGTACCTTAACTGATGGAGGTTTAGCTTGGTCAACAAAAGTGCTACAAGTACAAGACAAAAATTAAAAATTGTATGCAAAAAGTGTCTTTATTTATTGCATGTGGCTTTGTGTTAAGGGTTACTATTTTTCATGGCATAAGTATTAAATGCAGCTTCAGTAGTCATTAACATTTGCATGTTGATTGAAGTTGATGCACCTGTTTCTTCTATGGAAAATATCATTTTGGGTACTTGATTTGTCTTGTTATCTTCTTATGTGAGAAATTCTTTCCTTCATCCAAACTCTTTTAAAGAACTAATTTAATGATCCTGTGTTTTCAATTTGAAAATGAATGATGCGGAGAGTATATGTGATGAGGGTCATCATGCACACCGAACACCTGTAAGCTTTAACTTTTAATGAGCTATTCAATAAGATAGCCAGCTTCATTTTTATTGACAAAGCAAGCAAATAAATTAATTCTAAATGTTTAAAATTGGCTACACATCCGATAAGAATATAATCCAATAGAGAAACAACTTGACCGCTTTTGGCCTCTCTGTTACATGCATGGTCATCCTTCACATCAGTCCTGAGTGAAAGTAGTGTTGTGATTTATGTTCTCTACCACAGCCAGCTCGTAAATCTTGCCATTCTTGAATCTTGTCTAATAGATTCTTTGTTTTTTTACAAGGCCAACCACTGAGGTCTGTGACTTTCTTATGACAGATTAATATGTTTGAAGTATTTTTTTCCTCCAAAAAAATTACTCTCTGCATATTCCTCAGTATTTTCTAGATCTAACACACAGAACAGTTCCAGAATCAAAATAAAAATAGTGACTCTTAACACATTTCTTCAGGAATGTCTATATTTTAAAGTGTATGTAAATTGTGGTTTGGTTTTTTTTGGCTAACCTGGATACAAATCATAAGAATGCATTAGTATGCTGAAAATGTTACTAAGCACTTGTTAGAAGAAGTTCTTGCTGAGGTGGTGCTGGGAAGTAATGAATTCTAATTAAGTTCCACAGAAAAGTCTGGAAAGCATTTCTGTGAGGATGCTTTACAAGCTCGCTGAAGGCAGTAGTCTCCTCTACCTGTAAAAGCATGAAAACAAATGGTTCTAATTCTTCTTGTTTTCACAATAATAACTGTCATAGGTTAAAATAGATATTTCCATTAGAGCACTAGGATTAGGTTAGCTTAGCTTATTGAGAGGTAATAATGACTTTCTTCCAAGGAAGAGGAGGCCAAAAAAGAATCAAATTAATATCAAAGGAAGCTGCAAGTACTTTATATAAACAAAGACAGAAATTAATCAAGTTTGTGGTAGAAATATGTATATTAAGGATGGTGAAAATTTTTTTTTTAAACTTTTTCAACTTATCAATACCTGTAAGCTTTCTTGTGGAAGTACACAAGTTTCAAATCCATAAATTCATGTGCAGCTTTGATTATAAAGTTCATATAGGTCCTATAAAATATAATAAAATTTAGACCTTTTCCACTAATCCCTTAGAATTAATCTACATTTCTTTCTATTCTCCAGTGTGTCCTCACACCTGGAATTGAAAAGCCTAGATCATCTGACAGCATCTTTATAATTTTCACAACTGATGATACATTAATGTCTAGTATTTTCTTGTTTTGAGACAGCAGTGAGAAGGCCCTGAAGAGGCCTTTGGGGCAAGTTGGGCTTGATATGAATTTATAACCTTGGCATCAATAAGATTTAACTCCAACCTTTCTCACAGCCTTGATGGTGACATGATTCCTATGTTGACTTTTTATTAAATCTGCTATGGTACCTACTAACTTATTTCTGTGTAGGTGTGAGTGGATGGATACAACAGGTGAATTCTGCCAGCAGCCCTCATCGTTTCTACATGACAAATAAGAAATTGCCTGGGTTTTTTCCTCCCTGAGAGGGCAAAATGAGTTCTGTACCTTTGGTAATACAAAGTTTAATGCTATTTTTTGCTTTGGGAGTAATGTTTGGATTATAAACCGGAATAAGTAGCAGCATATGCTGTCTGGATACTGGCTGCAGGCCACCTCATCAGAGAAACTTTGTATCGTGTTGACAAATCCCACATATAATAAACCACTATCCATTTAATTGCATTGCCTACGTGCTGTAAATGGTATTGATAGCTTCAGGCAACAGGAAGAATTTCCTTATTTAAGTAATTTTAAAGAAAATTCTTACGTTGCGTATCTGTGTTCTTCTGTCAATGTGCCATGTGTAGGAATATAGTGAGGAGAACTTACCCTTCTACTGAAATGCTATGCAAGTATACGTTACTTTTGTCCAGTAAAGTTGGGGTAATAAGAAAATTAAAGTACTAGTAATGATCTTGCTTGTGTTTCTGGGAAGACACTGAATGCTGTCCTGCTTTCCGAATGTACAGTATTAATAGAGACTAGAGAAATGCTGTTGCCTGATCAAGGCAGCAGTACCTGTTGTAACAACTTGCTCAAGAAGTGAATAAGGCAAGGCATTTGTTCCCCCTAGGCTTTCAACCCAAATCGGTCTGGAAGTAGTGGCTCCTGGCCTCAGGTGCCTACGACCGTCTCTTTAAGCAAAGCATCTTGCTCGTTTCCCTTCTGTGGTACCTGAGACCAGGATGTTACCATAGCTCCCTGTAGCTAGCATCTCCATCTCTTACACGTGGCTCCCCTCTATTCTTGGCTGTGTGGGGTGCTTGCTTCATTTTGGAAGAAGAGAGAGGTGCAAAGGCGTTGAAGACCTACTGAACTACAGCAGCATCCCTCTGGCAGCAGTCTGAAGCTGCCTCTCCCTGAGGAGAGAGAAGCTGAATGGCACTGGCCTAGCTCCACAGTGGCAGCTGCAGCAGTCCACCTTCCCAATGGCACATCTGCATGTGCTTTGGTTTTCCCCTGGGATAGCATGGGGTTGCTGGCACCATGGGGTTGATGTTACATCATGCATCTGGCAGCACCACCACCCCCCCTTCCTCCACCCTGGAGCTTCTTAACCTCTCTCTTGCCCATATACATGTGTCTTGAAATTGTGTCTTGATATTTAATTCATAACATGAAGCTCTTGATTAGGGGAAAGAAGCTGCCTCAGATTTGGAGCTGGAGAGTCTCCTATATCAATTTATATACTTACGTTAGGCAGGGACTCACCATCAAGTGTTTTGGCTGGGGACCAGCTAAGCATTAGTGTCACATTTGATTCTTTATTAGGTACTGTAAATGGATATTGGAGTTCAGAGAAAATAAGATCTAGCATAAATACTGGCTTAATTTGTGTATGTTGAATGGGTTTACACCAAGCTTTGGCATGTTTACTTCCAATTAGATACAGTATGGATAAAGATTTATGTGATAATCCATACCAAAGGGCCAGTTACTAATGAAGACATTGGTAATTCTATGAGTAATTAAATTTTAGCTAAGCTAATTACTGAGGTATTCTAATTTGGAAGCGTCTAGCCACAAATATTGAAAATCCATTTATTTAACTCAGCTTTTACTTAGTTTGTCACAGAGTTGATAATACACATTCAATTCTAAAGCATTTCCCTGGGGTATCCTCTTCTCCTCCCTTTCTTGCTTTGGCTGTGTGTCCAAGGATACTTCCTTTCTATCTGAAATGCAATAGAGAATGTTCTGCTGCACATCCAAGTACACAATAAAGCAAGCCAACATCCAATGGGTTTTTTATCATTGACTAAAACAAAAACTGGTTTTAAGAAGAACTGAATGCATATATTTCCTGATACTCTGTTAAATATCGCAAATCTTTTGTTATTTCCCCAGTCATTTTCTCTACACGTATTATGTCCTGATGTATTGTGATACGTAAAGCTTGTTCTGGTAGATATAATGTGATTTTATGTCACTACAGCTGAAAGCACAACCTAATGGGAGAGGAAACTTCACTTGTCAACAATTCAGAACTTGGTTGGAGTGAATTTGATGAAAAATCTTAAATAGCTAAGGACCTGATTCTGCTTGCATTTGAGCAAAGCTTATAGAAGTTTTATTAACTTCTTGATGACATAATTAACATGACCACTTTTTCCCCTTTAGTCCTTTTGCAAAAGAAGGTTTTACATAGCCTTAGGAGCAAAAAGGAGAATGCAGCTTGTGTGCTAACCTCCATTCCCTTTCTCTTTTGAAATTCTCTTTCATAAGATCTTTATAAAGAGTTTTATTTACACAGTAGTGTCTGCATCTTTTTATCTGATTGTTTGTGGTTTTTAGACAAGTGATTAAACTTATGTTCTGAATGTTTGATTAAAGTTGCTTCCTATGGCAGTGTTTTCTTACATGCAGTTCTAATTTCTTTGTCAGCATCACCAACCATACTCTTTGGAGAATAGCTCTTCCCAGTTTAAAAAAAAAACAACCCAAAACAAAAAAAAAACCTCTTACAGTACTTTCTCAATTGCTCAATACAATGTTTTAAAAGTTTTATTTTTTAAAACTTGGCAAAGTTGTTTCAGTATTCACCATTACTATGCAATAAAACTACTCCATAGACATTTTCTGTGATCAAATCTTGCCTTGAAAATCTACATCTGACTCTTGACAGAACCAAAAGGCATTTTTGTAATCCATTAACAAAGTAATATTGACCCAAGCACAAATTTTTTTTCACTGCTCTCCCTTCTTTAATCGATCTGGTAATATCTACTCTTTTGTTTCATTACCATTTTCTTTGTTTCTGTGCCCTCTGTTCAGGGTAGTGTGTGTATATATTGCTTTTAGTACTGTATATATGATGAGCACTTATCCTGACATATTTCTGTCATTCCCATAGACTTTTGCAGTCTGCAACAGTATTTCAGTTTTTACAGTTTTGTTACCTAAATATGAACAAAGTTTAGTGAATTCCACTTCTGATGGATCATGAGTTATTTCCTAATTAATTTAGTCTCTATCTTTCTATGCCATCACCAGACCATTTTTTTACTTACTATGGAATGCTTATTTTCTATCCTTTTGTCCACTGTTCTTTCCTATTCAGTAGAGTATTTTTAGGGAATGATCGCCTACTCTATTCCTGCACCTGTCTCATCAAGGAAATGATATTTTAGATTGCCTTTCTTACATCCTTCATGAGTATCCTAAGTACCTGACCTGTCAAAGACAGACTCTCAATTTCCCTTTTATGAATTGTGACTAAATCTGGATGTGTTGTTTTCCTGTGCCAAACGATCAAACTCAAAAATGAAACACTCGTTTAAAACAAAATTAAATAAGTCATATCAGCTCAAACTATTAAGATATTATTCATTTTTTGTTTTCTTTCATTGATTTTACTACCACAATTGAAAACTAGGTATTTGGTCAGTCTGGCAGAGTGGGTGCAGATCCTTTATTGTCATGTTTATGGGATATATTGCTGCTGAGGAAGTAGAATATATATGAAGATCTTTGACTGTGTTTTGGTGGTACTGGATGATCTTTTATTTTGAAAAGCTATAAAAGGCTGCTGGGTGTTTTATAAGCATGCCAAGACTTAGAAGCTGTAATTGAAACATCGTTAAGATGAATAAACAAAATGAGGACTAAAAGAGTGAATAAAAACCTAAGTACTGAAACAATCTTTTTTAAATAAATTCTAAGCACATTGTTGCACAGAACACCCCATTTTAGGCAAACTCCTCATTTTCTTGAAAATGTGGTTGTGTTTTGTTTTTTTTTATAAAGGTGATGCATAAGAAATATTACTACCTGTCATGTGTGTCTAGCCCCAGTTGAAAGGAAATGTTTGTTTTCAGAAACTAGAGATTCTCAAGACCTGGTTTTTGAAACAGGTTGAATTCATTCCTGGCATTACTGATCCTTAATTTCCATCAGCAGTGCAATTAATCCCTGAAAGCTCTGATAGAAGATACTACACCTGATATAAACCCCCAAGCATCTCCAGGGCTTTCATCTTCCCTAGTGGCTTGGTGTCCTCGGGGACCAGCTCCTTTGACAGTGGTGCAGTGAGGAATCCTCTCACTTTGGTTGTAACATGAGGGACCTCCATCCTGCTGAGGAACTGTACCCAACTCTAATACCAGATGAAAAGATTTTTTTTTTTGTGTTACAGATAGTATTTTGTTTGGTGTTAGAGCAGTGGGAAGTCTATCTGTGAGAAGTTGCTTTGATGGAAAGGTAGGTTTGAACTTGAGTTGTGAAAATAGCTGACAGTCTTCATTTTGCAAGGTAAAAATAAGTGCTACTCAACTTATTTGCCATGCTACTTTTCATAAATAATTCAGAAACTGGAATTTCAATTTTCAGACTTCTCAGTAACATGTTTACCCATTTATTCACCTTTCATCCCCTTTAAAAATCCAATCAGGTTAAGAGCATTTTAATGCACTTCTAATATGTGCGTTACCCGGAATTTTAGATTAAAGTAGAAAATGGGTCCTTGTGACAGTTGTAAGTGGTGTTCAGGAGTTACTTTAGGAATGGTAAAATTCATTCCATTTAGTCAGTATTGTGATGGAAATACTTCCCAATTTAAAGACACATCCTCCAAAGATCATCTTTGATGCTGGAAAACTTATATACCATATACTTTGACCTGCTCTGGAGACAGTTAAGTCAAACCAAATTGTTTTGCTCCTAGTAATTATGAAAACCTCAGCTTGGTACCTTTGAAGAGAAGGCTGGTTCATAATAGTTGTGCAGGGAATGTGGCTCTGTGATCCCTGCAGTGC
>BJBW01010029.1:28224-41675 GCA_004320125.1 Scolopax mira
CACAACCAGCCAACTAGTGGTCCAGGTAATTTGGAAAATGAAGTGATGGTAAGCAAGAAATGGTGATGCATTATGATTTGGTGTGTTTGATATTGAATTAGATGTGAACTCGAAACAGTAAGTGAAAGGGGACTTGTAATAAAGAGAGGGGGAAAAAGGTTTCAGTAACTGGCAAGTGGCACATAGTATTGTGGGTTACTAGTTAAATATACTTCTTTCAAAGTTAGCTCTTCTCTTCATGTATCCTGTAACTAGTATCTAGAGAAAGTGATACTAGAACACAGCTTAGTTTCACCTGATATTATATATCATAAGAAATATATGTGTGCAAGTGCTTGGGAAGTATGAAAAATGCTATGAAAATGGTCTCTAACAAATTGGTAAAGAACTGGAGGTAAACTTTGCAAAACCATCATTTCATGCTAGAATATTTATTGGTGAGTTTATTAATTGTAACTTGATCACTTTTTATTTACCATATAGTCATAAAGCTAACTAAAAGTGACCAGTTGGGTCATCTTCACTTTAAAGACCTGTTTGCTAGCAAGAAAAATAAGAGAAAAAAAATCTTACCACTTTATTGGTAAGATTCTAATGATTTTTTATCACGCATGGAAACAGCCCATAAAATTAAGGGGAAATTAGGTAAAAGCCCATGAAATTAAGGAGCTTTCACTGGGACCTTCTCAGTTAATAATTTTACAGTGACTGTGAGTTAATATTATACTGAAAATAAAAATGGGATTACCTTTGTGGCTTTTGTTTGAAACGCTTTTGATAGATTGTCACAATGGCTTCCCTTGCATTTAATGTATGTGATTTAACACATTAAGACTTAAGATTTATCAGCATAAAATGTATTCAAGTAACAGGCTTATAAACAAAATGCAGCAGATGTAGCTTTCTGATCAACCCAAGCCAGTGGTACTAGAGCGCATGCCTTGTGGTAGTGTCAGCATTCCTTAGGTGCTGTATCTTTTTACAGGGAAATCAGTTTAATTTATATTGTAGAATTCAAAACTACTTATTATATCTTCTATACAAGAAAATATTATGTGAATTATTTATATCTGAGTTTCATACTTTTTTTTGGTGTGAGACACTATTTTAGGGAATAAGTGCATCTGTCTTTGGAGATGTGGAGCTCTACTGCACTACATATTCTGGTTTAAGGTAAAAAAATTAGGAAGTCATTCACTACCTCTAGAGAAAAGACCATTTTTTAGTGCTTTTTAGCTTGTCTCCTACATGTTTTTAATGTCTTCACAGCAGCTAGTGTTTGTTAGATTTTTTTTTTTTTCCTTTCTTAATGCAGAGCACTCCTGAACAAATTTCAGCTTTTATTCAAATAAGATGCAGTTGTGTTTGATACAGCTCTGTAGTGTCAGGTTACATTTAGGTAATTTTCTCATGTTACTACTTATTTTCCTAAAATGTTTGCAATGTTTCATGAAAGTCTGAGAGTGAAGGAAGGTTTTCTCCCCACTTTATTAGGGAGTGTCTTGCTCTGCTTTTCTCTGATGGATGGGCAAGGTGACCCTACTACTAGAACAGACCAAATCACAGAAAATTCTACCACAGTCATTGCTACAACTGAAATATAAACATAGCAAAATTGTACTTCTGAATGGAAACGTTAATTATGTTGTCTGATATACTTAGTGTTATCCCTAAGATAGGCCTGTGCCTTTCAGGCAGGTAATTCAAATATGTAAATAATTGCATTATACAGGAGTGGGGTAATATCCCTTTGAATAGCTTCAATGATTTTCATACACATGCATGACAAATGGCAAGCTAGTAGAAAAATATTTTAATAGAACCATCTTATCAGCCTTGGCAAAATGCTCTAGAAATGCATGTTTTAAACTCCAATTTTATTTGAAAATGGAGCTATTTGTATTTTTGTTCTTTGAAATGCACAGAGAATGGAAAAATTCACTGAAAGTAAAGCCTCTTACATTAGCTCATAAGTATCAGATGAGGCATAACAAGCTTTTCGGATAAAACTGAAACCAAAAGAATGCAGTATCATAAACTAATAACAATAAAAATTCAATTAATTACTTTACATGTCTCCCTTCATCTTATTCTATTGAATACATAGTTTCTTCTATTTTTTATTAAAACAAGTTTGAAAGTTCAAAATAGATACATTGTTTTCATATCTTGGAAAAAGCTTAATTTTAACCTGTTCAATAAATATTTAATGTATGCTTTTTCTTCTCTGATCTACGGGTTGAGCTTCTGTCTGCAGGGGTAAGCAATTTGTAAGGTATATTTCGTAAATTTGGGTCTCATGGTCCCTTCCATTGGGATGGCTGTGGGCACTAAGGCCTCTTGTCCCCCTCAGCCTTCATGGTTTAAAAGATAACATTTACGTTGAACTGAAACTGGTACAGTTCATCTTGAATGCTTGAGGTACAAGAAAATGTGAGAGCTGTTTCATGAGCCGTTTGTCCATTTGCTCAGCAAAGAGGAGACAGCTGGGAGAATTCACCCTATCAGTAATATCAACCATGTTGTCCCTGTTGGCAAGTGAGAGTCTTTGCTTTCCTTATATATTTAGTTTGTGCAAATGTAGAAAGTCACCACCGGTCTCAGCTCAGAAGAGGCCAGATAGTTAAGGATTCAACTGCAATTAACCTTTGAGAGCTATGTAATTCCCACTTATGTCTTTAAAAAAAAAAATCCTTTATACATCTCATTAATTTGGTTCAGTTGCTTCTGTTCAGAATGATAAAAATGTATTTGAATACACGCCTCCAAAAATCTGTTAGATGGCTCTATTTTTCATGTGTTTTACAGCTACCTTACAATCTTCCTCTATGAAAGTTACAAATAAAATGAGAGGCTTATGAACACAAGTCAATACGCTCTGTTTGGATAACAGGAGGGTAATAATCATGTTAGTTAAGGTACTCCCAGAATCTTTGCTTCCTTTTCAAGATTTTTGTGTTTAGCTATGTGTTGTGTTTTGTCATGATTTAAGAGCAGTTGGTAACTAGGACGACACAGCTGTTCACTTGCTCCTCTAGTTGGGATGGGGGAGAGAATTGGAAAAGTAAATGTGAGAAAACTTGTGGGTTGAGATAAAGACAATAAGTAAAGCAAAAGCCATGCATGCAAGCAAAACAAGGAATTAATTCACCACTTCCCATCTGCAGAAGGTGTTCAGTGATCTCCAGCAAAGCTCCATCATGCATAATGATTACTTTGGAAGACAAAATACCATCACCCCAAAAGTCCTTCTCTTCCTCCTTTCCCCAGCTTTATTTACTGAGTCTTATGTCACATGGCACAGAATATTCCTTTGGTTTGTTGGGGTCACCTGGCCTGTCTGTGTGTCCTCCTGACTTCTTGTGCACTCTCGCTGGCAGGCCAAGGTAGGAGCAGAAAAGCCCTTGACTGCTCAGCAACAACCAAGATCATCGGTGTTTTACCAAGGCTATTTCCCATACTAAGCCCAAACCATAGCAGTATGCCAGCTGCTAGTAAGAAATTCAACTCTATCTTCGTTGAAACCATGACAATTGCTAATTCCCAAAGATTAGGAAACGATAGGACTGATTCAAAGATTGATTTTTGGTTTTTAATTTATTATTCGATTGCAATAATACTTTTCCTACTGTAAAATCCATTGCTTTATGCTACTAACATATTCAGTCTCTTGTGGTCTTTGAAAATTCTGTTTATGTATAATTTATATACAGTTCATTTGCCTCAATTTGACCCCAAATTGCACAGAACAAAGCTGTGCTAGCACCAATATATAGAAATATACTGAGAATACCTTCAAAGAAATTACAGTGTTTTTTCCTACATAAGGAGCTGCTTAGGTTCCTTGCAAAAATTCCTTTTTACATGTAACTTTGATTTGTTTTCTGCATTTGGATCTTCTGTAAGATCTGTTGCTTACTAAGGTGGACTTGAAGCTGAGGTCTAAAGGTCTCTCTTACACATGTAGTCCCAAGACAGAAAGTATGGGAAGACGTTTTATTGTTTTTAAATGAAACTAGTGTGAAATAGGAAAACTCTCAACTGAAGTCAGTGAAGTCAGATGTTGACCTTTGGATTTGTTGCAGTGCCAATTATCTGATTCAGTTTCTTTTTCTACTTGCATGCCATCAGTAGCATAAATATGTCTGAACTACACAGTTTTGCTTGCATGCTAGGTATAAAGTTGGGAGACACATAAGGACTTCTTCACCTGCAGTGCATTTAAAAAACCCCACAATATTTATGTATTTTGTGCTAAGGACAATTTCAAACCTGTATAAAGGGAATAAGTGCAGCTTTCTATGCTAGCAGTTTTGGAGGAATAGATTTTTATGAAATTTTATCTTAACATGTCTTATTTAAGGAACAGACACAAGCAATTTGAGATGCTTGTATTCCTTACATTTGTGTATAGAAAATATGAAAGATTTATTTCAAAGAAAAAACTGAACAGTTTAATTTCAGTTAAGAAATGTTTATTATTTATACACTATACAATATAAAATGAACCTCAAAAGGGAGAAATTATCTGAAATTCTGTAACCTGCTTTTTGTACTACATTATTTCAAATTATTTGTACATAATTGCTACTTTTTTTGTGTAAATTTCAATGAGTTTACAAAGCATCTACAATGAATCATTCCCTTTTGAATTTCAGATGGCATCCAAGCTTGGTAACAGAAGGTACAAGGGATTAATATTTTGCTGCAAAACAACAGTTTGAGCAGGTGGTACGTGATGCTATTACACATATAGGTCACTTGGGAGAGTGCTTAATCACTGAACTGAATATTAATTAGGACTTTCTCAGCCAATTTTTTTAATAGAATACTTCTTAAGAAGGGGGGGAAAAACCCCCACCAAACCTAGCAAAGGTCTGGAGTTTTGAAAATTAACTTATAGTTGTAAAAACTTGCTATACAATTGGGATTCAATTTTTTTTTTTTTCAGATAGACTAATTTTGTGATTAATAGGAACCACTGTGAACTTCAAGTATAATCTGGGTGTGAACCCAGTCTTTCCTCTTAATTTATCTTCCTGAACTTTTCTATACTTATCTGTCTGGATTTTAGATTGTCCTGTTAAATGCCTCACTAAAAATGCTTGGTGACTTGAAGCTGTATATTTACACGGGTATAAAACAATACTTCACAGACTTTTGGGCTTGAAATTCTGAAAAGAAATATGGGATTAATGTATCTGAGTTGAAAAACTAAACGGTGCATGAAAGCAGAAGAGAGGAACAGCTGACTTCATTACACAAGTTGCAGAACATAAAATAGAGTTTCTTTGATTGTAGTTTTCTATCATGCGTTAAAGAACTTCTAAATTATACTTTTAAAAACCGGATCCAGAATAAGGTAAGCCTGCAGAATGCTTAGATGCTCTGAGACATAATATTAATCTCTTTTGGCCATGCCTGATGTTACTGTGGATTCAATCCTCTGAAATTCAGGGCTTCACCAGAAGAGATGATAGTTTCCTGAAGGTAAAGCTAGCTATTGTCTCTACAGTGGCCGCAGTATGGCAGCTGGCATTGATATGCTGTATTAACATGTCTCTGCTGCACTGTCTGAAACTCCTTTAGGAGTTTTGATTAGTATTCTTTTTCCCAGGCCCCCATTTGAGAGCCACTGGCTGTCACAGTTGTGCGACAGTAATGAGAGGCAGGATTTTCCCTCCACCCTAGGTTGGGGTACAGGAACTGCACAGCTGCCTCCTGGGGCAAGTGCTTGTACAGGGGAAATGAGGCATTTCCCTCAGAAAATGGGATTAGAAATTGAGGAAGGAGGGTGTTCCCAAGGAATGCAGGAGCCCCCTATGTGGGGCTGGGACCTCCTGGGAAGCAGCTGCCCTGCCTTACTTCTCTTTGCCTCCCAGTCTAGGGAAGAAAAAACATCCTTTCAGGAGAGGCAGCTTTACCTTTCTGCCCTCTAACTTCAAAGCCCTAGTCCTGTTTTCCTCCTGGTCCCCACCAGTTTTTAGCATTACAATTTCTATCCTTTAACAGAAGGTCCTGGTGCAGTGCCTTGTGCCTACGTTTTCAGGTTGGTGCCTGTGCTGGGACAGTGCTCATGTGGTTTCACCTGGGACTGGTTATTCACATTGGCTACCTTGAAATGTCTTTCAGAAGGCTGGGTGTTCAGTGGAAGTGATGCACACCTGATGAGACATTGCATGCTTTTCTTTAGTAACATCTTCCTTCTGAGGCCTGGTTTATCATCATGAAGTTATGAATTGCTGTGAATACTATTGCTTTGAAATATTTGCAGATGCATTTGGGTTGAACCATAATGTTCACCATAAAGTCACTTTATGGTTACTACCATGCAAATAGGTGCTTATCTTTCCCGTATAGCAGTCCATTCCCTAAGTCTTAGCATTTGCTCATTGAAAGCTATCAGTGACATTCAGGTTTTTTGTGTATTGTTATTATAGTCCTGTGAATGTGAACATAGAATCATAGAATCACCTATGTTGGAAGCGCACAACCACACAAACCCCACGCTACACCCAAAACAACACCAACCCAACAGTAATCCATATCCCTGAGCATCATGTCAACTTGCCACTTGAATACCTCCAGGGATGGTGCCTCAACCACCTCCCTGGGTAGCCCCTTCCAATGCCTGACAACCCTTTCAGGAAAGAAATACTTCCTAATATCTAACCTGAACCTCCCCTGGTGCAACTTGAAGCCATTACCCCTTGTCCTATCATCTGTGACCTGGGAGAAGAGACCCGTCTGTCCACCCTACCCCCCACCTCCTTTCAGGTAGTTGTAGAGAGCAATAAGGTCTCTCCTCAGTCTCTTCTTCCCCAGACTGAACAACCCCAGCTCTTTCAGCCTCTCCTCATAAGGCTTGTGCTCCAGACCCCTCACCAGCTTCATTGCTCTTCTCTGGACCTGCTCCAGCACCTCAATGTCTTTCTTGTGGTAGGGGGCCCAAAACTGGACACAGTACTCGAGGTGGGGTCTCACCAGTGCCGAGTACAGGGGGACAATCACCTCTCAGGTCCTACTTACCACGCTGTTCTTGATACGTGCCAGGATGCTGTTGGCCTTCTTGGCCACCTGGGCACACTGCTGGCTCATGTTCATCCGGCTGTCAACTAACACCCCCAGGTCCTTTTCTGCCAGGCAGCTCCAGCCATTCTTCCCCAAGCCTGTAGCGCTTCCTGGGGTTGTTGTGTCCCAAGTGCAGGACCCGGCACTTGGCCTTATTGAACCTCATTCTATTGATCTCAGCCCACCCATCCAGCCTGTCCAGATCCCTCTGCAAAGCCTCTCTACCCTCTAGTAGATCAACACTCACACACAACTTAGTATCATCTGCAAAAAAACCCCATAATTCCACTTCAGTTTATTTTGTGCTCTTAAATATCTTGGGGAGGACGGACTCATCTGGGTTTTTTTTTTTGTTCAAAGATTAAGTTAAATATTTTATTAAATATTGGGGATAAAGATTAGCTAACAGTTGACTACATTAGTTAGCTGCATGATGTTTTTCTTTGTCCGCTGTTGTAAACACCTGGCAATGTGTGAGATATTCCAAGCAGAATGCAGACTAGGTGAAACGTAGATCTAGGGGAAGGAGAAGAAAAGCTGGGGTAGAAACGAGTTTGCCACTGATTCTGAATTGGACCCTGCCCATGCATGAAAAATAGCAGCCAGATGTTAAAGATAGACGAGATAAGGTAAACACAGTGGCAATGGACTTGGACAAAAGGGGAAATCTGTCTCATGAGATTTTGAGTTCAATCTGAATAAATAGGAACACTAGGGAGATCAAGACTAAGTGTATCAATTCTCAGAGTAAGCACAGAAGTTAGCTGGTGCCTAGTAGAAAATTTTAGGTATTGATGGAAGTTAGAATGATGGATATAAGGTGTCTAGATGGAGGAATGCAGGATAGGGAATGGAAAAACTAACAGAACTATGTGACATAGGTCAAAATAGTGGGATGAGGATAGATAGTCTAGAAGAGCATCCTGAATTTTTAACAGAAGCAGAGAATTGGAAAACTGAGATTTGGGAAGGGGGGGAAAAGCCAACGTATGGCCCATATAGACCAATATAGTTATGGGCTAGAAAACAAATTTTATTGGGGGAAGTTGAATAGTTTGAAAATCTGTTGCCAAAAGAGCACGTTTCCTTCCAGAACCCACAATAATACTTGGTGTTCTTGGCTCTTGTTGTCAGCAAACCTATGAAAACTTTTGGGCCAATTCTATCCCCAAAACCCCACAGTGTTAAAACTGTTACTGTTTACTCCCCCAGCTCAAGGGGTAGAGGTCTGTTTGTTGTATGTGAGTTTCAAACACTACTAATGGACAAATTGGTCACAAAACATATGGGATTTTATTACAATTCTGAAGAAGCAAAACAAGGGTGTTGCATGCAATTTAAAAAGTATTAAAAGAAAAAATGAAGAGTTTATAGTCAGGTATGGTTAATGGCTTTTGCAACAGAAGTTTGCCTCCAGTTGTATACTGTACAGTACTCCTTAATTATGTTATCCCATGCTATTTTTTTCCCAAAGTGTTCTTGCCTTATTTGGTTTGTGAGATGGACAGGGTTTGTTTAATGAACAGATGTTCACTATTTTGTACAACGTGTGGCCTCAGGTCTTATTTCCTGCATTTTATTCAGAACCTTACTCTGAAGTCAAAATTATTCTTCTCCCCAGGGGCTTTTCATGATGCTCATCACTGTAATATATGAATAGCTTCTCCCAAAATAATTAGTTTACCTTCACAACACCCTTGAGGGGTGCAAGTTTTATCTACCTTTTACAAGTAAGCAATAAAGGCAGAATGTGATTGACATCAAATATCTCCTCTGTTTTCAGACTGCTGAATCTGAGATACCCAAGATGCTGTCAGGACAGGCACTTTTTGTCAGTTTATTAGGCACAAAACACAAATGGGCCTATATTTCCAAATTTTAGTGCTCGTCAGCTCATATCATTGGATATTAAGTTGGTGAATGTTAAAAAGTGATAAATAGGTTTTCTCATTGTATCTTGATAGTTGGTTTGTGTGATTCACTTAGCATCCTAAGCATCCTCTGGCAGGATCAGAATCTGTGCCTTAAAGTAATATTTACGCTGACACAACTTGCTGCTTTTTCCCTTCTCTTGTACTGTTAAACATGTTCAAGAAATTGGATAGAAACCCACAAACCAGTGTTCATCCTTAGTCACTTTTTCTCTCCGAAGGGGTCTAGACCTGTGCACCAAAGGAAGCATCTTCTAGGTATGGAATGATAAATACCTTCATCATTTATTAGCCTGCTTACACAGTGTTGAGGGACTAAACTCAGGTTAGGGTTACAGTCTTTGCTCCACTGTCAATTGGGTTTATTAGCTTTGAAGTTTTGGGTTTATTAGTCTTTGAAGCTTCAATGCTGTCCCTTGTATTGCAGAGTCTTTTGTAATATATTTTATTCTTTAGACAAACATGACCATCTAGAAAATGGGCAATTATAAGGGAATAAAAATGAGTGCTCCCCAGCCCCATAAGTAGATTATGAATTTGTAGATATTGTTTATATTACAATGACTTTTAATACAGTATATTGTCAGTTCCTAATAATTTATAGCTGTTCACTGAAGTTTTGATATGAAAGAAAAACAAATAAGAGGACCTTTTAATTTATCTCCATAGCAGTGAAATTAAACAATTAAGGAATGATTGCAAATATCAGTACGAACAGAAGTTAATTTTCAATGTCATAAATAGAGCAAAAGTCCAGAAGAGACCCTGATTTGAGAGGAAGCATTTGTTACAGGAGGATTTTTTTTTTAATCTAAGGAAATAGGGAAATTAATTTCTTTTGCTTGTTACTGAAAGGTTAACTAGTCTCAAATGAGGGTATTCCAAGAGCATCTTGGAACACCTGCTCTGTTCTTCATAGGATGGCACTTTCATGTACTGTGTGAAGTTCATTGCCTGATAAATCTGAGCTATCTTTTCGTCCTACAGTGCCAATTCATTACTAACCCATCAATAAAAGTCATATTTGCAGGCCTTTGAGAAATAGTCCCTTTATATATCTATCAAAACACACAAAGTTATATTTAAAATGAAAACGTCAACGTTTATATATAATAGTATAAGTGGTTAAATGTCAAGCTTGTCTGACAGAAAGCTTATTGATTGTCTCCAGCCAGCGGGAGCCCAGAGTTCGCTTGTGTGCACCAAAAATCCTACCTCTTGTAGGATGTTCCTCCAGGAAGGCTCTGTAAGTACCCCACGTGTGGGCCTCTGAAAGCTATTCTACTTCATATAAAGGAATTTAAAAATATTCATTAGCCTGTGAGATTGAGTAAAAACAATAAACTGTGTGGCTTCCTTCTCTCTTTCTTGTTAGGAAATCTTGCATTGCATTCCTTGTTTCAAGGACTGTTTTGTTCACTTTTGCTGTATTTCATCCAGTGATGGTAATATTATTTAATGTTCCCCTCTCCTCTCCTCCTCCCCCATCTTATGTATTTAAAGGCTTCGTGCTTTTCTTTTTTTAAGCTTTTGAAGTAAGTGTTTATGTGGCAAATTTCAGAGTAAGGTCTGTGGTTATAGATAAAGGTTCACTCCTATAGGTCAGAGTTGCAGAAATAGGTGTGGCAGTCAACACTGGGGGAGGCCAAAATCTGTTTATTATAGGTTCCTGTTAGATATATCTGGTAGTATCCTGCTCAGGGTAGTGGTTGTTGAAGTCTTTATCCTTTCGAGGCCATGTCTAGGCTACAAGGTGCCCAAATGCTAAGGCTTGTCAACACTGAGCATTTTATTGAATGTGACCTTTGTGGAGGTAGCTTTAACATCTCTGTGCCTCATACTCCACTTGTAGAGATATTTCTGTCATATGTAGTTGTGTGACAGTAAGATGTCCAGATACTAGGCTGGAGACCGAATTTGGAGGCAAGAAATGCAAAGAGTGCTTATGGAGCCTGCCATTTGCAGAGAGACCAGACCCTGTATCTCAGAGTTGTGTGGAGGCCTGGGGGGGTTCGGAGTGTACTGTGAAACTGAGGTTTGTGTCATAGCATCTCCTCCTGCAGGGGTGTGCTACTGGTAGGATAATCTAGGTCCTGAAGTGATCTTCCTTCAATTCTGAAATTCAAGAATGCTTCCCCTTCCCTGTCTTTTTCCCACAATCTTGCTGTTAGGGATTTGTTGGGATAGCGATAGTCTTTGTGTTTCTTCAAACCTCAGTCAGGCCGGTCACCTTGGAGAAGACAATAATAACTTTTTAATGGCTTTTGTGGTACAGTTGTTTCTTCAGCAGTTCAGTCTGCTGTCTCCATCTCCCTGCTGTACAAGCCTTCAAGCCACTCCTCCCAGTGGCTGAACCTGGAAAAGCTTCCTCAAATCAAAAAGTTGCACAGAACTTTGTTAACCTTGAATTTTTTCCTAGTTTGGTATGTTTTACCTCCTAGTGTAAAATAGAGAATGGTGGCTAGTCTCTGGAACATAGTTTGCAGTTAGTGACAGACTGTTCATTTGGTGATTATCTTCTGAAAGAAATACTTGCTGACTTCTTACAAGCTAAGCAGAAGCTGCCACCCCTCAGTAAGTTGAGCACTAGCACCATTACACTTTTTGGGAAACTTTGTTGGCTGATGTTGGAATAGGAAAATGCCCTTTAAGGTTCATGATAGGGTTTATAGGGAGAAATGAGTGTGAAGAAAGCTTTATTCATAATTTATTCTGTGCTTGGATCTTAGGCATTTCAACTTGAAATGGCACAAGGGGAGGAGAGGGAGAAAATCCAGCATATGGGTTGCTGGAATAGAGAAGATCAGTTGTGAGTGAGGAGCATTTATGGCTATTTAATAACAAAGACACTATGTCTGTGCCAGTACAGAGAGAACATGAAAATAGCAGTTCACATTCTGCTTTTTCCTGAACTGAAGCAGTCTTTTGAATGACAGGATTTGACAAGGTCATGGTCTGTGTGTCTTGTGAATTTGACTGATCTTAATGACCTGAAACAGGGCAAGTAGAAACTGTTGCTGTCAGATGAAGGTTATCCAGAACACCAGAAAGAGTTAACAGCATCTAATATTTATGAATGCAGTGGTAAAAGTTGCTGATGCAACATAAAAATGTGCAGGTCACTACCTGAGCCTGTAGAAGGTGGCATGGCTGCCACACCTCGTTGTCCACACCTGCTCTGCATTTCTAATTTGTGGGCAATTTGGCACAGTCCATTAGTTCTTTCTGTAACCACTATCTGTGTGTGCATGTGCACATGAGAAATATTTACTCTTTCATTTAAGATGTCTGATAGGCTCCATTGACATGTTTGTTCCTTTTTTTCCAGACATTGAAGGTCAGTGATCATAAAAAAAAAAAGTATTTTTTCCCCCAGTTGTGTCTGTGCTACAGAAGTTGCTGTCAGTCATCTTTGACCAATACATCTGGAGTTGACACTTCCTGCTAAAACATTTGGGGGAACATAAACAATGCTGAAAGCTCTTAGGGGAGAGTCTCTTTGTCTATGCTTTCAGATTTTTTTACTGTAGGGAGTTCTTTATTGGGCCCTCTGGATACTACAAGTTACAAAATATAGGAAAGGGAAGACAGATTTTTGAAACTGAGAGTTACTTATAATTTCACACTATGGAAGTATTTGCTTTTGTACAATGTAATTAAGAAATGAAGTAAAAAATTTTATTTTTTTGGTTATGATTTCAAAATACTATTAACAGGTATATGTGTTTTCATTTAATATGTGTTGTACAAATAGAAAATGCGATCTGATCATGCTAATACATAATTAAGCAATTAACATGTGAATTCAGCACATGACTTTGCTCTTTCTCATGCTGTTAGGTCATTTTCACAATTAGTTCTGGGCAAAGGTTTCTTTAGGTTTTATTTTCTGATCTTAGGTCTGCAATGCTGGAGATGACCACTGGATGGAACCATTACATTTTACTTAATAAGGTGATGCAAAACCATGCTGTATGTGACTGAAATACATATTCCTAAGAAAAAAAAAAGTTTGATTTCTAAAAAAAAAAAATAAATATATATAGAAAAAACATCAAAAAGACAAGTTTTAAGCAGCAGTGCTTCTATGAATTTGGAGTGATCAATAGGGAATATTTTCTCTTTTGCAATCTGCTGTTATTTTATTTGGAATAATAGAGTTGAAAAACAAATGGAACTTAAATTACACTTTTTGAAGTCATGAAGGCTTATAGAAAAGATACTGTGTATGCTATACAGCAGTATTAGCCAGCAGATTATATACAGCCAGAAGTTTTTGAGTCTTTACATTGTTTGGCAGATAGCAAAAAGCTTCCACTGTGGAAGATGTTAGGCAAGAGGCTTTTAAGAAGTCATGCTTCAATTATTCTGGTTAATTAAAAAGAAAGTCTGTAATTAAGGGAGTAGTTGTTCTTTTTTTTTCTTTTTTTTTTCTTTTTTTTTTTTTTT